>PVJX010016186.1:0-40891 GCA_004027295.1 Dolichotis patagonum
TCATCTGTCATCCTGGGCACTGGCTCCACCTAGATGCCAAGAAGTGGAAAATGGAGCTTCCTTGTGTGCCCACAAAGGGAGAGGGGATGCCAGCGTCTGCCACAGGCTCCTGCCCTGACCGTGAGCTGCAGCACCACCCTCCATGTGGTCACTGTCTCGTGCTCTCTTTGCTCATTCATGAACCCCTCACTGGTCCATTATTGAAACATGAGTGTCCCCCCAAAGCACCTACAGTGGGCCCCTTCACCCCATGGATTCTCCTTTGAGAAGCTTGGCACAGCCCTGGTTTCAGCTTCCGAGAGCCTCGGGAGAGCCCTTGCTGCTATCCCTAACCCTAAACTATGCACACCCAAAGCACAGCGCAGCCCCTTCCCCCACATCTGCTCTTTCGCCTCCTCTGTTTCTGTGAGTGATCACCATCACCCCTGCTGCCCAAGCCAGAGGCGGGGTGTGTTCTCAGCCTCCTGCTTTCCCGCCTTCCTCCCATGAGTGCAGGCAGGAAGCTGGTCAGTTCTCCTCCTCTCCCGCTCCACTGCGCCTGCCTGGCTCCCGTCCTCGGTCTCCCTCCCTGGGCCTCATCTGCCTACACGATTCTTATGAAATCAGCTCAGTCATGGCTACGCTGCTTAGAACCATCCTTAGCTCCTCCTCGATTCCTCAGTTCAAAGAACCTGTGAGCCTAACAGATGGAAACTTTCGAGTCAGAATCGGACCCCTTCATCCCTCTCCAGATTCATCCCTTGCAATTAGCAGAATACACTGCTCCAGCCACGCCAAGTACCCCCTTTCCTTCTAGCGGCTTGTGCTGTGGGTCTGTTCCCTGCGAGGGAAACATCCAGTGCCTCTTCCTTCAGCCCAGGCTGTCCCCACGCCAGGGAGACCACTGACTCCTCTAGAAGCAGCTCTCTTGCTACAAGGTCACCTTCTCCAGGGGCCTGTGATGCCTGTGTCACAGTACTCAGCAGCATTCCATGGACTGCACCCCTCTCTGCGCGACATCTGCGCCTGCCACACAGCCTGGTATGCAGCAGGTGCTCGAGGAATTCTCACTGTTTATAAATCCAAGACAAGGAAATCTTTCACTTCTGATTGACCGGGGTGGGGTGGGGTGGGGGGACAACTAAGCCTCTTCAGCCTCAGTATCCACTGAAACACTGACACCCCTACCTCGAAGAACCGCCATTCAAGGCAGGGAGCACGGGGTACCTCGTGTGGGACACTCAGCAGGAGTCCTCAACAGGGAGACCTTTTGCAGATGGGAAGGGGACCAAGAGATGGATTAGCAGGAGGTATGAGACAGGGAGAATTAAGGTGTGTTTCAAACACCCACCAACTCCCCACAAGGCGCGTAATTGTTATGTACTGTGGACATGGACTAATAGAAAACTTAAATTAAAAAATAGGAGACCTCCCTTCTCCCCATGGGACCTGTTGTCCACCGGACTTCTCAGGCATCAGGGATCCTCCAGAGCTGATTTACATATATATATATATATATATATATATATATATATATATATATATATATATATATATTCAACCTTCTTACACTTACCAGAAAAGTAAGAGCACCAGCCACTATACCAAAATTTGAAGAGACAATCACTGCCTACCCTCACAGAAGTCCCCATAGGAACCAGTGCCAGGGTAGAAAAAATCGAACAATGGAAATTGTTAGGGGCTTGGTGTAGATAAGTCTAAGAGTTGAAACTCCAGAGGGACCCGGGGAAAGGGACGTCCCACACCTTTGTGACCCTCACTGTACAAAGAGCGATTTCAGGTGCTCACATTGAGTGTCAGAAAAAACTCCGCCCAGACTTCTGAAGGGGGAGGCGAAGAAGCACTTTGGAATATGCCAGGCACTCTGTCCTTCTTCACAAGGCCTGAAGAAACTTCTGCCAGAGCCTGAGCACCCGAGGAGCAGAGAATGCCCAAGGTCATCCCCATCTGCCGCCCTGTCTCACCCAAAGGGACAAAAACAAAAACCACAGTGAAAGTCACAGTTCTGCGGCCCGGACTCACACTGACAAGCTGAGACCAAATCCTAGGACAGTGGAACGGCTTATTAATGTGGGTCGCTTTTCCATGTCCATCACAGCCATCAGGGAAGAGGAAACTACAACGCATAGCAAAGGGCAAAAATCCACGGTGTGGCTACAGTGAGCAAAGCTCAGAAGCAGAGTCAGACACAGCAGGGGTGGTGGAGCAGGAATTGGTTAAAACGGAACAATATGCTTAGACCTTTACTGAATAAAAAAGAAGACAGCACATAAGAACAGTGCACATAAAGTGAGCAAAGAGAGAGAAACTATAAAAAGGAATTGAAAGACTAGATGTCAAAAACACTGGAATAGGACAGGCCACTGCTGGAGTGGGGACGGCCAGACCCAAGCCTCTCTCCGTGAGTCAGCGCCATTCCTGGACTGTAGAGGGAGAGAACCAGGCCTCCCCCTGGAGCGATCCCAGCCTGGAAACCATATCATTTTCATTGTCTTCTTGGGTTAGGTTTAATTCTCTTTTGTTTTGTTTATGTTAAATCTGATGGCATGAGCAGCTATTTAAAAGATAGCAAGACATGTTATGGTAGCCATTTTGGATTTACTAGTGACTTGTTTTGAAGTCCTTTATTGCATTCATTGTTTTGGTTTTATTGTTTGTATTCTGTTCTGTTTGATCTTTACTATATCTGAAAGTATCTGCAGATACTTTGAAGACAACAAAAGGCATTGTGGTAACTACTGTTGATTTTATAAGGTCATGAAGTCCTGTATCATTTATTTTGGTTAGTTTTATTTTGTTATTTTCCTTGAGTTTATCTTCTTTAAAATAAGAAACAAAAAAATAAAAACAAAAACACTGGAAGTAGAAGTGAAGGATGCCTTTGATGGGTTCCTTCATAGGCCAGGAACCTCTGGGCTTGCAAATATGACAGTAGAAATTTCCACAACTAAAACTAAATGAGAAAAAAAGACTGAGGAAAAAAGAACAGAATATCCAACAGCTGTGGGGAAGCTGCAAAAGGTATAATATTTGCATAATGGGAAAACCAGAGAAGGAAGTCAAAGGAGCAGAAGCAATGTTTGAAATAATAATGACTGAATTCCACGCCCTACGCTCAAAATAACGCCAGACACGAAACTGCAGATCCAGGCAGCTCAGAAAGTGCCAAGCCAAGGCTGCAGGCCAAAAACATATCAAAACTACAGCTAAGCAGATTATCTCAACCTGCAGAATGTTTAAAAAATCTTGCCAGGCATGATGGCACACACTTGTAATCTCAGCCCTCAGGAGGCTGAGGCTGGAGGATTGCTGTGAGTTCAAGGCCAGCCTGGGCTACAAAGTGAATTGAAGGCCAGACTGAGCTACATGGCGAGACCCTGCCTCAAAAAGATGAAAAAAAAAAATTAAATCAGAAAGCTGAATAGAAAATCTCAAAATGCTTGGTGACTAGGCAACATGTTTCTAAATTACATGAGAATCGAAGAAATATCAAGAGAAATCTATCAACATATTTTGAGCTATGCTGGGCATGGTGGCGCGTGCCTGTAGTCCCACCACTCAGGAGGCTGAGGCAGGAGGGTCATTGTGAGTTTGAGGCCAGCCTGAGTAACAAAGTGAGCTCAAGACCAGCCTGAACTGCATAATGAGACCCTGTCTCAAAAAGACTATATATATATATATACATATATATATATATGTATATATATATATATATGTTATATATTTTTTGAGTTGAAAATAGAGAAAAAAGAAAATGGAAAATATGACAAAAAAATTTGTGACATACAGTAAAATCAGTGCTTACAATAAAGTATATAGGGTCAGATGTATATATTTATATATACAATGGATGCATATATTAGAAAAGAAAGACCTAAGATCCAGAATATAAGCTCCGTGCCTTAAGAAACTAGAAAAAAAGCCGAGGATTTAGCTCAGTGGCATAAGTGCCTGCCTGGCAAGCACAAGGTCCTGAGTTCAATTCCTGGTATCAAAAAAAAAAAAAAGAAAGAAAGAAACTAGAAAAAAGGAGAACAAGCTAAATCCCAAGAAAAAAAGAAGAAAGGAACTAATAAAAACAGAAACCAATGAAATTAAAAACAGGAAATTTGCCATATCAAAAGGTAGGTCTTCAAAAAGATCAGTTTGATTTAGAAGGTCGCTATTCTTGCTCTCTAGTCCGGTGTGGTTCACAGGGGTCACTTTGGCCGGCCCTGGGAAGTTCTGAGCTGGATTACCCAGTGAGCCAGAACGGTCCCTGTCCCATCAGCAAGACGGGAAAAAGAAAGGCTGGAGAAGCATCCACCCTCCACGGCCAGCACAAACCCGGATCTAGTGCAGGGAGCAAAGCCCAAATCCTGAGGAACTGGGCTGCAGTCCGGTGCCACCACGCGTGGGTGGAAGGAGTGCAGGCAGTCATGGTAAAGGGGAAAGGCCTCTTCCGGGCAGTCGGGGGTAGCTTCTGACTCCGGCTCGAGTAGAGCCCAGTCCTGCATGGTTTGGACGCACACCTGTGATGAAGCAGTCGTCATCATCACGAACATTTCGGGAGGAAATGGAGACAGTTCTGCGGGATCCACACGAAGCTGCCATGAAACGAAGCAAGTTACCGGCCCATGTTCTCGGTAACTGAAAGTTTTGAAACGATATGTAAGTCACAGAGAAAGCGGCCACATTTATTTGTGAGGGATATGCAGTGGCTTATAGAAAAAGCTGAGGTGTCCACTGAGAGCATGACCGGGGAAAGGGTCATAATTTGATAACCAAAGACACTGGTGTGAGAAATGAAGTCCAAGAAGAGACATATAAGAAAGGACAGTCCAAAAAAATTTTACATATACAGTGCGCTCTACAAGATGATAGATTCACCAGATGTAGCCCAGGTTCTTGATACTGGAGATTACACACACACGCGCGCGCACATACACACACGCACACACACACGCACACACACTGAGACTTACTTGAAAAAGAAAGAAAAACCCTGGAACACCTCATTTTCGTACTTAACAAACGTAACCTTGTTCCAACCTGGGCAGCAAAGCGGTGGGTTGCTGGCGTCTCCTAGGACTGCCCAACACTTGCCTTCCCTGCAAGTCTCATTAATCTTCTTGGCAAAGGCAAAATCCACTCAGCTTCTGCAGCAGTTTGGAAAGCTGCACACTGACAAGAAACAAACACAAATGTTGGCAAGAGCGCTGTGATAAACATGCTGCATTCCAAGACGGTTTGCAGCGTGGTTTGCGCACAGGTGAAGCAGAGGTCTGGGGTGTATTACCTCCATGTATCTGGTATTGCTCCTTGACTGTCAGGTGTGGTTTCCCCTGTGACGACTCACAGACAGACACTGTGCTGCAGTAAGTTGTCCAGGTTGAAACAATTCGGACTCCTGGAGACCACGTTGGTGCTGTCCTGCAAAAAGCAAACAAAGGCAGACACAGAAGTAGGACACGCAAGACTGATTCTGGGGAGAATGCTGAGGACTTTCTGGAGAAACTCACTTTCCACACTGGGAAAGTATTCAAGGGTGGAGAGTTTGACTTGCCGACTGTGGACGAGATGGTCCTTCACTACTGGCAGAGGGGCCGGACCCCTCCCTTTGTCAAGCCACCCATCTCGACACGCTAAGGAAGAAAAATCACGCAATCACGGCAACCAATGCAAAAGGCATTTGATAAAATCTAACACCCATCTATGACTCAAAGCTCTCTACGCCTTGGTTAGCTCCATGAAGAATGTCTAAGAAATCCCACGGTTAACATCGTACTTAATTGGAGATGGGAGTGCAGAGATGTCCACGGCCCCCAGCTCCTCTCTTCTGCAACTCTGGAAGCTGCTCCCAAAATGACCTAGAGCAAACTGGAAGAGGAAACTGCAGAGACCACAGCTGATGTCACTGAGAAAAAAAAATGAAGAGGATGTCCCCATGATGCTAACTCAGATGCAGCTGATCTTTGCATGGTTCACCAGAACTTTGGCAAAATTGGTGTCGTACTCTGGTTTTCTGGGGATGAGCTGGTTCCTGTGGAGGTTTCAGGTGGCAGGAGAAGCAGAAGAGGAGCAGAAGGAGGAGGAGGAAGAGGAGGAGGAGGAGGAGGCTCAGCAGGAGTCCCAGGAACAGCAAGTGGGACATGACACCAAAGCTGTGATTTTTAAACAAAGCCGAGACTGAAATGTTTTCAGCAGTCAGATCATCCAAAGGGTTAAGTGATTTTTGCAGAATTGAAAGAACAAAAAAAAACACCTACAGAAGAAGCAAATGATACAAAGCCTACTGAAAACACACATTGCATTGTGGAAGGCACAGAGGGAGAGGAACAGTAAAGCTCTATAAATGCTATGTCTGGGGAACAGAGGTGAACAGTGTGATACCAATGATCCCAAAAAGTTGGTGTGTGCTACTGTGATCATACTGTGAAAAACAGGAACCAGAACAAAATGAAGAGGGATAGAAATGCAAACGAAACCAAATTCAGACATAGCAGTAGTACCTAAAGAGTTGTTCATTAAATTATACTAAAATGTGCAATTTGAAAACATACATACATAAATTTAGAAGTCTCTAGGCAGGGTAACTAGGGAAAAAAGAAAGAAACACAAATCGCTAATATTAGAAATAGAAGAAAAGACATCAGTTCTCATGGACATAAAAGTGTAATAGAGAACTTGTTATGAGACGTGCTGTGCACATACATTTGGTACAGAGTGGCCTGATTCCTGGAAAGACCCAGTCATCCAAAAGCCACACAGGAAGAAACCCTCCGAATGGATATACATACATGTAGTAAAGACATTGACTCAGTAATCTTCCAAAACAAAGCAGTCGGTCTAGGTTAGTTCACCAGTAAATTCTGCCAAACATTTGAGAAATTATACCAGTTCACTACCATGTCTGTCATTAGTTAGAAAGAAACTATACCGGTTCTCTACAATACCCACCAGAAGACAGAAGCAAAGAGTTTATTTCCTGACTCATTGTATGAGCCATTCAATGTGCGCACAAAGGTATTACAAGAAAACCACAGGCCAAAATCTCTATTCATGCACCTGCAAACATCTTCAACATATAAAGCACATAAATCCAACACTTGGTAAAGAATTATGTTACTGCAGCCAAGTAGGATTTGCCCAACTAGGTATGCAGAGCTACTGTAAAAGTTCAGAATCAGTTAACGCAGTGCATCACATCAACACGCTAAGGAAGAAAAATCACGCAATCACGGCAACCGATGCAAAAGGCATTTGATAAAATCTAACACCCATCTATGACCCAAAGCTCTCCACGCCTTGGTCAGCTTGGTGAAGAACGTCTAAGAAATCCCACCGTTAACATCGTACTTAATTGGATAAACCCAACTTTCCTGCAAAGAACAAACAGAAAACAAGGGTCACCACTGCTTTTCACCATCGTACTGGACATTCTACCTTATGCAATAAGAAAAAGAAATGCAAGGTATACAGATTAAGATGGAAAATACAGTTGTTTATAGACAATGGGATCATCTATGTAGAAAATCCAGAAGTCAACATAAAAATTCTGAAACAAGTAAGTAATAGCAAGGTTACAGGATACAAGGCTAATACAGAAAAGCAAATTGCTTCCCTATTTACCAGCAATAACAAGCAGAACTTGAAATATGAAACACATCATTGGCTTTAGCAATCCCAAAAATAAAATACTTGGGTATGAATCTGATAAAATATGTGCAGTAGCAATATGAGCAAGGTACAAATCTCTGATGAAGGGTATCAAAAAGGAATGAAAGGGATGGGGAGATCTGTGTTTTTAGAGGAAGATTCAACATTGTCAGAATGTCGTTTCTTCCCTGCTTGATTTATAGAATCGATGAAATCCCAGTCAGTATCACAGTAAGTTATTCTGTGAATATTGACAAACTGATAGGAAGAGGTTAAAAAAAAAAATCCAGGTCTCGGCGGCACAAGCACGATGACCAAGGGAACGTCATCCTTTGGAAAGCATCGTAATAAGACGCACACATTGTGCCGCCGCTGTGGCTCTAAGGCCTACCACCTTCAGGAGTCGACTTGTGGCAAATGTGGCTACCCTGCCAAGCGCAAGAGAAAGTAATCTTGTGTTGTAGATAACTGGAGCACAAAGTCTAAAAGGGGAAATACCACCGGAACTGGGCGAATGAGGCACCTAAAAATTGGGTATCGCAGATTCAGGCATGGATTCCGTGAAGGAACAACACCTAAACCCAGGAGGGCAGCAGTTGCAGCATCCAGTTCATCTTGAGAATTTCAACAATTACTCACAATAAATGCTTTGGTTTTAAAAGACAAAAAAAAAAAAAAAAAAAAAAAAAAAAACCAGAGTAGCCAATTTAACATGGGAGGAGAAGAGAAGAACAAAATCCAAAGATTGACACTACCTGACTTCAAGACTTACTGTAAGGCTAAAGTAATCAAGACAGTATGGTATTGGTGAAAGAGTATGCAAACAGATCAGTGGAACAGGATAGAGACCCAGAAAAGCACCCACATGAATAAAAGGCTGATCTTCCTTGAGCTCCTACAGAGCAGCACAGGCAATACAAGGAACAAAGATGGTCTTTCACCAAATCGTGATGGGACAATTTGAGGTCAGTGTGCCAACAAATCAATCTAGACACAGACCTTAGCCATTCCCAAGAATTAACTCAAAAAAAAGAAAAGAAAAGAAAAAGAAAAAACAGCCAAGCATGGTGGTGTGTGCCTGTAATCCCAGCACTCTGGAGGCTGAAGCAGGAGGATCGCTGTGAGTTCGAGACCAGCCTGGGCTACAAAGTGAGTGCAAGGTAATCCTGAACTGCATAGTAAGACCCTGTCTCAAAAAGACAAAAAATAAAAAGTAAAATTATAAACTCCTCCAAGATAACATAGAAGAAAGTCCAGGTGACCTTGGCTATGGCAATGATTTTTTAGATGGAGCACCAAAGCGACAATCCCTGGAGGAAATAAGTGATATAAACTGAACTTCATTAGAATCAAACGCTTGCGCTACTTAAGTGGGGTGAAGAGTTGCTGAGCCCGGACCCTGCATCTGCAAATGGCCCAAGCTTGACAAAGGTCACCTGAAAGAAAGTGTCTGGGGCTCCTGTCTCTGTCCTTTCATGTTGTAATGAACATACCTATAGGCCACTTCCAAGATTAGTTTTTTGAGAAATCTCCATACTGATTTCCAGAGTGGTTGTACTAGTTTACAATCCCACCAACAATGGAAAAGGGTTCCATTTTCCTCACAGCCAGGTCCATGTTTATTATTTATTTGAGTTCCTGATGACAGCCATTCTTTCTGGAGTAAGATAGAATCTCAGGGTTGTTTTAATTTGCATTTCTCTAATGACAAGTGATACTATGCTTTCTCTTCCGATTACATGAATCTTTCATGTCTAATGACAAGTGATGTTGAACATTTCTTTCGTGTATTCAGTGGCCATTTGTGCTTCTTCTCCTAAAGAGTATCTGTTCATTCCACCTGTCCATTGTTAATTGGGTCTTTTATTGGGGGGGGGTCTAATTTTTTTAAGTTCTGCCCTATAACCCATGTCTGGCGGATGCACCAGCATTTCTGCGTCCTAACACATTGCTTTACCTCATGTAGCTATCTTGAATGTCCTCAGTTTTGTTCTTCTCAAAGCCATACAATCCTAAGATACTGCCAAAACACCCTGCACTGTATTTTATTAAATTAAATTAAAGTACATAACTGCAGGAGACATAGCATGTTTAGGATTTAAACTATAAATATAGGCATTTATAGGCATTTTTTACTGACCATATCTGAAATTCACAGATTTTCAGTTTGGAGATGCTCTAGGAATGTAACCCCTAAGAATTTTGAGAGTCCACGTTATGGTCATTTTGAGTATATTGGTTCTGCCTTTTCAAGAACAGGGAATATCTTTCCATTTTCTGCTGTGCTCTTCAATCTCCTTTTTCAGTGTTTTGCTTTTCATTGCAGAGATCTCTAATTCTTAAGTATTGAATTGTTCTTGATGTTATTGCAAATGATATAATTTTCCTAATTTCTTTCTCAGTGAGTTTATTACTAGTGTAAAGAAATGCTTTTGATTTTTGTCTATTATTTTGTGTCCTGATTCATGGTTAAATTTGACTATTAATTCTAGGAGTCTTTGGGTGAAATTTTTGGGTCCTTTATGTAGACAATCATGTCATCTGCAATGCTCTTTTGACTTTGTCCATTCTTATGTATATATATACCTTTATATCTTTCTCTTGCCTAATTGCTCTTGATAATGTTCTGCTGCCTTTGTTGAACAAGATTGGTGATAGTGGACATCCTTGTTTTGTTCCTGATTTTGAAGGGAAAGCTTTCAGTTTTTCCTCCATTTAATCTGATGTGGGCAGTAGTTTTGTCATAAGTGGCTTTTATCAGATTAGATAAGGTACTTCTGTGCATATTTTCTGTAGAGTTTTTATCATAAATGGATGATGGATTTTGTCAGAGGCTTTTTTTCTGCAACTACAGAGATAATCATGTGATGTTTGTCCTTGTTTTTCTTTATGTGATGGATTACATTTATTGATTTGCATATGTTAAACGATCTTTGCATCCCTGGGACAAAGCCTATTTGCATGATCTTTTTAGTAATTTGTTCCATTCTGTTTACCAGTATCTTGTTGAAGATTTTTGCATCTATGCACATTAAAGAGATTGGCTTTTAATTCTCGTTTTTTGGTTGGATCCTTGTCTGGTTTTGGAGTTAGGATAATGGAAGCTTCCAGGAATTACTTTGGGAGCATTTCTTCCCTTTCAATTTAATTTAGAAGTTTGAGGAGTATTGGTATTAGATCTTCCCTGAATTCTTACAGAATGTGGCAGCAAGACCTGGGCTTTTCTTAGTTGGTAAGTTTTCGTTACTTCTTTAAATTCGTTGCCTGTTAGTGGAGTTACTCAGGATTTTTTTAATCTTCTTAGTTCAGGTTTGGCAATTCATCTATGCATTTCTGAACTCTCCAATTTATTGGCATAGAGGTTTGTGAAATAGTTGCTAGTAATCTGGATTTCAGCAGTGTCCATTGTGATTTCACCTTTTTCATTTCTAATTGCATTGATGTAGGTCTTTCCTCTCCTTTTTTGGTAAGATTGGTTGAAGGTTTGTCTATTTGGTTTATTATTTCTAAGAACCAGCTCTTCATCAATTTTTTTCATTTTTTTAGCCTTCAATTTATTGATTTCTGCTTTGATCTTCATAATTTTGTTCCTTGTACTAGCTTTGGATTTGGATTGTTCTTTTTTTCTAGGACCTTGAGGTACATATTTAGGTTATTTATTTGGGCTTGCTTTATTTTCCTGAGGTAACCATTCACAGCTCTATAAACTTCCCTTTTAAGACTGCTTTCATTATGTCCATAAGTTGTGATATGTTGTATTGGCATTATCATTTAATTGTGGGAACTGTCTTATTTCTTCCTTGATTTCTTCTGTGACCTGTTGATTACACAAGAGTGTGTTAATTTCCACGTGTTTGTGTGCTTTCCATGGTTTCTTTTGCTACTAAGCTCTAGTTCCCTTGCACTATGATCTGACACTATGCATGATATAATTTTGATTCTTTTGCATGCTTTAGTGGCTAGTATGTGGTGTGTTTTGGAGAATATTCTACATGCTGCTGAGAAAAGCAGATATTCTGTTGTTCTTGAGCAGAACACAGTAGATATCTAGTAGGCCCATTTGTTCAAAGATTTGGTCCAACTCTGATACTTCTTTGTTGATTTTTTTGTGCAGTTGATATGTCTGTGGCAGTTGGGTATGGAGGTCTCCCACTGTAATTGTATTGATGTTTTTTCTGACCTTTTATGTCCTAGAATGTTTGTTTTATGCAGTCAGGTACACCATTGTTCAGTGTGTGTATATATTTAAAATTATTATCTCTTCCTGTTTAATTGTTTCCTTAAACCAATATGTAGTGACCTTTTTTGCCTCTTCTGATCAGTTTTGGCTTAAATTCACTTTCCAGACTTTTTGCCTGGTGGCAGAAAAGCATCTCAGGATGTGTCGGAGAGAGGCACAGACTGAAGTATTAGGCAGAGTTAGAAATTAAGAGAAAATGGCGATGGGACTCATCTCAAGGAGGTACAGTTCTGATGGAAAAGAACAGATTGGCACATTAACAGGGGTGAGACTAGCTGTTACGGACTTGCTGGGGTGGGCTAGAGTCCAGCTGATCATTTTCTCCATTCTAGTTTTGCAGAGAAGGCTCCAAAGAAGTCCTTATCACTGGAAAGTTAATCCAGTCCCCCTGAGATCATTGTGTGTGCTTGGGCAGTCTCAGTTTGGGAAGACTGTGCTGGAAGGCTTTGGGAACATGCTGGAGACCTGTAGGTGCCCACTGGTAGTTGACCCTGTAAATCTCTTCGATTGATGTCCTCAGTCTTGAAAGGAGATGAGAAGGTTTTGTTCAAATCATACTTTCAATGAGTAACAGCTTAAGGACACAAGAGTGGCCTGCCCTTTGTCCCCGTGGTGGTCCCCATGGTGTCACCCCAGAGGAGCCATGGTAAAGGGTAGGTTGCTCTGGGGTGGTGGGCTGGAGAGGGAAAAGGTTGTACTGGAGAGGTATTTGAGAAGCAGAATCAATGGATTACAGGAGCGCTGGGGAAAGAGGTGATGAAAATGCCTGCCAGGCTTTAACGCAGGCAGCTGGGTGGGTGGTGGTGACATTCACTGAGAAAAATGGTGAAGAGAGAGGCAGATCTGTGAGGAAAGAGCATGCATGCAGTTTTAGGCACGCTGAGTTCGGAGTGCTTCGCTCACCCCGGGGAGAATTCGTGCGAGCAGTTAGGTACTCAGGCCATGAACGGCTGCCCCTCAGCCACCCCACCCTGCCTTGGAGTCAGCTGAGTATGCTGAAACCTCCAAACACTGTAAACTAAATAGGTACGCTAAGCCATAACTGCGCATGTGCGAGCCTCCTGTACCTCCGTAGGACTTGGATCTGAACGGGGATGGGGGAGAGGATGAGGACGGAGCTGAGAAGAGAACGGGGTGCCCGGCTGAGCACTGAGGGAGGTCCAAGGCGGGGTAGAGAGGATGCCCAGGGGAAGCGGGTACTGAGGGGTCCTGGAACCAGCCTTCCAAATGCCCAGGGAAATGAGCCTGCGAGGGCAGGGAGCGTCCAGTGTCGCTGAGGACGAGGAAGGAGATGGAAACTTAACTGCTGACCTTCCGGTGTGCGTGTGGATGGACGACACTCAATCAAGTTGAAAACACTCATAGAAAGGACCCCCTCTCCCCTCAGTGGGGAGAATACACAGAGAGGGAAGCGGGCCCGAATGCAGTGGCTGCTGGACTACCAGACTGCGGACACGCGTGGGACCCCACCGTGGGAGAGGGCGTGGCCTCGGCGGCTACCAGGCTGCGCATGCGCTCCCGACAGATGCAGAGATCCGAGGCCCGCGGGAGTGAGTGATCCAGGAGTCCTGCGCGCAGCAGGACCCAAGCGGTTCCCAGACTTGTTTGATTCAGCAACTAGAAATTGATTTTGACCAATCGACCCTTTTCATGGATTTTCATTCATTTGGCCAGTGTTGATGGGGCACGCAGGAACCTGCTCTCCAGTGCTGAGGACCCGGCATGGCGGCCCTGGCATGGGGAGCTCCGAGGGTGCACCCTGGAGAGCCAAGGCTTCCCAGGACCGGAGGAGCTGAGGGAACAGTCGGGGGCTGGCACCCAGAGAACCGGAGACACGTTTGATTCCCCGGAACTCTGTGTCACATGTCCAGTGAGCCCCTTATTCAACAGAGGATTTGATCCTGGTAATCCTGCCAGGGTTATTTTAAATCCTGTGCCTTCTTGCATCTCTAATAATGAGAGTAAACATTAATTTCTTTTCTTTTCTTTCTTTTTTTTTTTTTTGAGTGACAGTTCTTCCATGTTTTTTATTAATCCATGTTTGCAGGAATAGTGTTTACACTCCTTGTGTGTATTTGGTGCCCATATGCAGCACATCTTCCTTTATCATTGTTACCATTTGTGTTCCTACAGCCCGCTGCAAGCCTCACGCAATCCTGGAGGCAGCTGAATCTAGCATTTGTGATTGGTTCATTGTCAGCACTGGGATTGGTGGTGTGAGGGCTGCACCCGCCCAGGGGCGGAGCCCACATACAATGTAAAGGCAGGAAGGAGGCATCTTCCCCTCCCTTTTTGCCTTTTCCCTCTTGCTGCTTGCAGCTGCCATGAACAGTTGCCCCTCAGCCATACCACCCTGACTTGGAGTCAACCGAGTATGAACTGAAACCTTCAAAAATTGTAAGCTAAATAAACTTTCCCTTCCCTGATTTTGGGTGTCAGATATTTTGTCTCAGCAATGAGAGAAAAGTGACCGAGATAATCATGCCCTCTCCCTCCCTTTAAGTCCCCTTCTCTTTTGAGAAGATCTATCTCCCTACTTCCTCTTATCTTTTATTTTGCTCCTTATTTGTAGTTTGGGTTTCTCGAATAAGATAAACCATGGGATATGTAAACTCATATGCCTGATTTATTTCACTTACCATTGTGGTCTCAAGGTGAATCCATTTTCTACAATGACTCAAATGTATCCCCCCTTTCAAACTTGAAATTTTTGTTTTGTTTTATTTTGTACCAGAGATTAAACTCATGACCTCACACTTGCCAGGCAGGTGCTTATGCCACTGAGCTAAATCCCTAACCCGAAACTTGAGATTTCCGCCTGTTCAATGGATGTAATTTGCAGACTGTTTAGATAAAAAAAGGTAATCTAGCTGGATGTGGTGCACTCACCTGTAATCCAGCACTTGGAAGGCTGAGGCAGGAGGATTGCCATAGGTTAGAGGCAAGTCTGAACTACACAGTGAGTTCAAGCCCAGCCTGAACTACATAGCAAGACACTGTTTAAAAAATTAGAGAATCTGTATAAAACCACTTGCCCCAGTGGACCACCCAGTAAATTGTTCATCTTTCTTTCTTCTCAAGATTAAATTCTTCCACTTCTTTCTTTCCTTTTCAGAAGCGAGAACCATAGCATGTACTTCTTTTGTGTCCTTTGCACTGTGGCAAGGATACGAATAGACTTAGAGAATAAAATCACAAGGCCACATTCCCCAGCCAAAATGGTTTACTGTGCTGTGTGTGTAACTAAATTTCCATGGTGATATTAGCTTCTAAATTAAGAAGCCTTACATTTATCCACGTGTGAGATTGTACTTGTAAAACTCATTGAACATGGTGCCGTGCCCAAAGCAGTATTTTCCAGTGTCATATCCCTGCACCTAGTTTGAGGACTTAGTAAATTGTAGGTGACAGACCACATCCTATTCCAATGGGCAAGTCTGGTTTGGTTTGCTTTAGGCTGTGTTGGGTTTGGTTGTGTTTTGTTTGTGGCACTGGATATTGAACTCAAGGCCTTCACACTGAGCTATTCTCAACCCTCTTTTTAGTTTTTATTTTGAGATGGAGTCTCTCTAATTCACTAAATTGCCCAGACTGGGGTCAAATTTGCAATCTTCCTGCCTCAGTCTCCAGATTGCCGAGATTACAGGGGTGTGCCACTACTCTTGGCCACAAATCCCATTTTCAACCTCATTAGTTAGTAAGGACATATTTTCACAATTCTTGACTGCCGTGTCAGAGATGTCCTTGAGATTTTCAGTGTAAATACTAAGTTCTAAACACTGATGTCACTGAGGTTGCCAATTTTGAGTCGGGGTTAATATATTTTCACTGTATCTGCACTCGGAAGACATAAAAGTAAATGCCTCATCTCTATGCGTGTCAGGCACGGCCCATCACAGGAAGATAGGAGAAATCTTCACAGGAGATGAGAAGTGATAGCATTCTTTATTTCAAAACACGAGGCCTCCTCCAGGGGTTAAAACATGAAGGACTGAGCAAAGAGACTGTCTGCTTTGCTTCTTTTCAAGAACCCTATTACTCTTTTCAGACAGGTTTTATAATTAATAGCATGGGCTCCTGTGACATCTTATTAACCTGAATAAACTTGAATGCCAGCTCATGTTGAAGGCAAGATGAAAATATTTGTGATAACACAAAAGTGTCACTGCCTACCAAAGAGGAGGAAATAGAAGTCACCGTTCTCTAGTGTCCCAGGGCCTTGAAAGACAGGAAACCAAGTAGCACAGAGTGCTCTTGTGGTTACTGAAGGAAGAGGGGCAGAGAAGAGAAGTAAGGGGGTGCAAAACCCTGGAACCCCAGTCTAACAGGAAACCCAGACTCGCACAGCTTGCCCTAAGGAGCTTATGCCCTCTTTAGAACTGGGGTGGAAAATACAGAACAGCTTTACCACCCAGATTGTAGAAGGACTTCCTTAGAAGTACATTATATGACCACACAAAGAGGAAGAAAATAACAGAAATGAAGAATTCACTTGGGATTTTGGTGTCCTTCTGGAGTTGTCACCAGAATTGGCAAATTGTCCTCATCTATCTTTTTTTTTTTTCTGGATCTAGGAACCGAACTCAAGGGTGCACTGAGCTACCTTCCAGCCTGTTTTATTTTTTATTTTGAAACTGGGTCTCACTAAATTTCCCGGGCCAGCCTTGAACCTGTGGTTACCTGCCTCGGCCTCCCATGTAGCAGGGATGACAGGTGTGTGCTGCCACCACACCTGGCTAGAGCACCTGTCCTTCTCCCAGCACTTGCTCCTGTCCCTGCTGCAGAAGGGCGTAAGCGCGAGGGTGTTCATGTCTCTGTCCCCGGCAGGTCACGCCTGGACACGTGGACAGTGCTCATCTCGTGGCAGCTTCTCAGTTCCTTGCATGATACTTGACAAAGTAGAGGAGGGAAAATATTTGTTCCATAAATAGAATGGAGAAGAAAGCCCAAGGGAAGCGTGGGGAAGAAGTCTGACTTGGTAATCTGTAAACAGAGAACAGGAGAGAGGACAAATTCAAAAGGCAGTTGTAATTTTTTAATACATATACAGTAATTTTTTTGAGGGGGAAAGATGAAACAGGATGTCACTAAGTAATTCAGGCTGGCCTTGAACTCTCAGTGACCCTCCTGCCTTAGCCTCCTGAGTGCTGGGGTTACAGACCTGCACCACCCTGCCCAATTAAAATTTAGTTTCAAAACAAGATAATTAGCTTGCCAAGGCATCCACAAACTGTCACACAAACAGAGTTGGTGGAAGGATCTGGAAATACCTAGGAGGAGCAGAACATTCTGTGGGAACATAACGAGTGCCAGACACTTGCTGGTCTGTTCCCATCGCAGAGGGTGGCTTGTGACCTTGTTCTCGGCTCTGTTCCGTGTGTCCTGCACAGCACCTGGCTGGTACATCACAGTGAAGCACGCAGGGTGATTTTCCATCTGCACGGCCTGCATGGCAGCAGGAGTTAGACCTCTGTATTACTGCGTGAGACAGAACCAAGCCCAGAGCTGGATATGATAGAGACACGCAATTCAGATCCGTCAGTAAAGAGCTTTATCCAGCTTTGAAGGGACTCAGACAAATTCCAGGCAACCATTCCTCTAGGGATGTTAAAAATAAAGGGATTTCTATAGAGAATGAGAAAATTACATGCCTTCCAAAGTCCTACCGGCTTAACAATGGGCCAAGGATGTGTGTGTGTGTGTGTGTGTGTGTGTGTGTGTGTGTGTGTAACATACACTACACCAACACCACCAACACCATCTCAGAAATAGGTAAACATAGCCCACCCTCACCCCCAGCCTGCTCAATACCTGAAATCCCTTTCCTCAGGAACCTTATGGACTGGATATGGTCACCAGATGTTCTCTTAATTTTTATGATTAGGTGGTATTATTCAACCAAATGTAAGTCCCACCAAATATAGTTTTAATCATCTTATTTGTTAATGATGCAGTCCTTTTTAGGTTTAAATTCAAATCAGTAAGAGTCACTGTATTATGTAATAATCAAGAATTGACAGCTTTTGTTCAAGAGACAGCCTTGTTGGTGTGCCAAGGCAGAAATGCACAGTCACCCTTGCCGCAGGAAGGAATGGGTATGCAGTGGGAGAGATGGTGGGCTGCAAAGGTCAAACTGCCTGGGTTTGCATTCTGATTCTGCCCATTGCTAGGTGTAATGGCCTCAAACTTCTCTGTGCAGGTTTCTTGCTTGCAAAGTGAGAGTTTTGCAAGGATTCATTGAGAGATAATATGGAACAATAATCATTGGAGTTATCTGCTCCAAGTCAGGCACTATTCAACTAACAACCCCTGCCTTAGTTCCAAGTTTCAGTGGAGGCTGAGGGACATTAAGCTACTTGTCTCAGATCACGAGGCTAGAGAGTGGCAAAGATATGACCTGCTCAGCTGTGTCCCATAGAAAATCTGTGCTCCTAGCTCCCACAAAACAAGACCACCTAACTTAAAAGGCTGCTTTCTAACCCTGCATTTAGGAGGGGCTCCTAGAGCAAGAACCTGAAGGAAATAGCAGTAACGACAGCTAATTTCTCAAGGGCTTACTCTTTTGGGTGCTATTTCAAGTACTTTATGTGCATTAAGCCTTGACACAACCTTAATACAGTTTTACCTTTGCTCCCATTTTATAGATGGAGAACCAAGGCCCAGATGTGTTCAGTAATCTTTCAGGGGTCAACACCAGGCACGGTGACTTTACCCAGTTTTAACAGATGGCACCATGTCTGCTGCAGGAGAGTCCTGGGCAGGGTGGAGGGCTTTGGAGAACCGGGGACCCCATTCTGCTCCCGGATGCAAAGCGGAGAGTGTTTTGGGGATGAGAAGGAATCAAAGTCAGTCAGTGCCCGTTTATCTCTTCCAGAACTTTCCACAAGATTGGAGCAGGAACAGGCCCAGAGAAGCAGGTATATGAGGTGTCACTAGGGCTGGGGCCTTTTGTTTGCTACATTCATCTTTAATTTAGACTCATGAGAGACACAGCTAGTTCTAAACAGTAAGCGCCACCACTGTCCTTTTCAAAACCACTTTGCTTTTTAATTAATCTTGTCTGGGGAAACCTGCAGAGAACCCAAGCTAGTACTTCCGGTGCCTGGCTACATTCATAACCTTGAGGAAAGTCAGAGTCAGCAGCTTTGATTCAGTGCTGGTCCTGTGCCAAGAGCTCCCGTGGTCTGGTTGAACCTTCTCCAGAACTCTGGGAGGTTAATGTCATCGTCCCCAAGGTCACACAACCCATCATGTCTTCACTCAGCTTTGTCTCTTCCCAGTAAGCCGTGTGGCCACCTGGAACGCATAGCAACCACCACCCACGCATAACACAGCAAAACAAAAGTAACTGGCTGGTATTTTATTCTAGTATTCTCACAGGAGTCAATCTTCACATTCTCATTAGAGAAGCAAGCCGGAGAAACAGATGTCTAAGATTGCAAAAAAAAAAGTGTGAAGTCTGTGATTTCTTGGCTTTCAATGCACAGTATACTTCCATTTCCTTGCTATTTTCTTCAATTTAATTACTTTTTTCTTATTTATAAAATCAAAACTACATGTTTTGAAAAACTGTAAAAAGTGTGACCAAGAAAATTAACATTAATCTTATGGAATATTTCCTTGACTGATAGTTACTTAGTAAAGTTATGATCAGATGAGAAAGGGGGAAATGTTGATCAAAGGGGACAGAGATCAACAAAATAATGATTGCAATGAATAATAATAATAATAATAACTTCAAAATTGCCTGAATGATAGATTTTAAATACTTTCTGTACAGAAAGAATTATCTTTAGCCAGGCATGATGGCTGTTAATCACCCCGCACTCAGGAGTCTGAGGCAGGAGGATCTCTGCAAGTTCTAGGCCTGCCTGAGCTACATCATAGTGAGCTCAAGACCAGCTTGAACTACCTAGCAAGAGCCTGTCTCAGAAAGAAAGAAAGAAAGAAAGAAAGAAAGAAAGAAAGAAAGAAAGAAAGAAAGAAAGAAAGAAAACAAAAGAATTATGATCATGTAAGTTAATGACTTCTTAATTAGTCTGAGTAATCATTACACTTTGTTGACATGGATCAAAACATCACATTGTGCCCTGTAAATACATACAATTATTGTCGATTAAAAATAAAAAACGTTGAACTGTCGTGGCATTCCTCATGATAGCCCGCCCTGCGTCTTCTAGGGTGTAGTTTTAGCTCACTTTTCCTCGACCTACTCTTCAGAGCCAGTTTCTCTCTCACCCTTCACTTTTAGTTTTTCAAATAAACTTTGCTTTTTGCTCATTTTGCTTAAAAAATAAAATAAAGAATTTTAAATTATAAACAAATTTTCACTTAATGATACAAAATTTCCCTTTGATAGAATAATCACATACTAACACACTCTAACGGCAGTGTCAAATGTAGCTCTGTAGGCTCCCTGGGTTTATCATTTCCTTGCTGTAAAATACCCAGCTTTCTGTTCCTCGTCTTCCTCTTATGAATAATACAGTGCTGACCCATCCGTTCCCCCTTTGCCTTTCCCTAAATCTCTGATTAGTACCACAGGGGCAGTAAGGGCCACAGGCTATGAAGGATAATATTGCAATATTTCCACCTCTTTTGAATCATAAGTACTTCAATAATAAAACACGGATTATTGATAGGATGCAGGATTCTAAGGAGGAAGATTTTTAGTTAAGACTGTTTGTTTAAATTGCCTGAAATATGACCTGCCAAATGAGGTCCAGTTTAGCCCTCTCTGGCTCAGAGCTCAGAGGACATTCAAGTATCTGCCGTCCAGTCCTCCTCCCACCGGCCACCTGTGTGGCAGGCTGGGCGGCTCCAGAGGAGCAGCTGTCCCCACATACACGTGCACATGCACACACATGCGTGTGAACACACGCAAGCACAAGTCAGCTCTGCACTGAACCCTTCATTCAGGGCATCACTAGGTCCAGCCAGCTGCTGGTGTCCGCTGTCCTTCCAGAGCCGGCGTCGTTCAAAACCTCCACCACACCGCGGCGTCTCCTCACATGCAGGCCTTTTCCTGGAGTACCTTCAGCTCCCTCCAAACATCTCCATTTATCTCATGGTCCCATCTAGGGGGAAGCAGGTCTTACAAGAACAGAGAAGGTTTACAGAAGCAAAACTGAGAAACAAAGGTAAATAGAATTTCCATAAGCTATTTCAGGAAGAATGAAAGCTTTTACAAACCATACTACAAACGCCATTTAAGACCCTTCCAAGGTAAGAAATAAAACCTTACAAATAACCAAAGGCTCCCCTCCCCGCCCACTGCTGTGCGGTGGCGTCCTGGGCCCTCCCTGGAGGCTGCCGCCAGCCCCACATCTGTCTTCGTATTTGTGCTGCATGAAGTGGGTGTCTCTGGAATGCAGTGCTCCGTTCGCTTCTTTCTTGCTGGCATCTGAAACAATATGTGACTGCAGTTATTGACTTTAAATAATGTCTTCCTAGAGAGGGATGGCTTGTGTTTTCACATCCTTCCTTGGAAATTGCCACATCATCCGTAGCCCTCTGCAACTTGATTTTCTTCCGAGGTCTACACTGCTTGTGTGACTCTGCTTTGTGCGATTTCATTGCTGCACCGTATTCCAATCTCGGGCTGGAACCCGGTGAATGTCCTGTTCTCATGCTGGGCAGCTAGGTTGTTTGCAGTTTGTAACATGCTGAATTTGGTGTCAAGATGCTGGCCACACGGATGCTGTCTTCTTAAATAACAGGCTAAATAACAGTGGGGGAAGCGGAGAGGCCCAGCTCTTGGGTCTGCCAAGTCTCCATGGGGGGAGGAGGGGGTTTGGAAGTCAGCACCGTGCTCCAGGCCTCAGCTTTCTCGAAGGGACCCTGCAGTGCGGTGCAGTGGCCGGTCCTCAAGCAGGCTGGTGTCTGCAGCTTGGTCACACATTTCCCGACTGCCCTCACTAAATCGACCCTTTCTGTATTTCAGTGGAATGGTTATATGCCAGAAGTGACTGGGTCTATGAAATTCTGTCAGTGCAGCTGTCATCCTCTACTTGGAGTGTGTAGATCAGCTCTGAACTGGGAACTCCTTCAGCACCCTGGATAGCAGTTAGAAAGGCCCATAGGTCTCTCCTGCGCTGCTCTGCTGCATGCGTCTAAATCGCTTTGGTTCCCGGGTCCGACCCTTATAGGTAATGAGTTTTATTCCGGCGATGGTACAAGAAGGCCCACTGCCGCTCTTCCGGGATCTGTGAAGACTCGCCACCGATCCAAACGGTCTGACCAAAAGGTGTCTCGTCTTCAGCTCTGTGTGGTCTGCCAGGATGCTAAGTGTCCCATCTGTGTGACCCACTCACGAGCTGGCTGCTCTGTTTGTGGCCTCCATGCAGCTGTGAGCAGCTGCACCCAGGGGCAGCCAGGATCCCTGCCAAGCCCACCAGAGGTCCCAGCATTTCCTACCACTGTGGGCGTCTCCTTCATCTACAAATCGTCACCCACTCTTTGCCCTAGGACAGTCTCTCTCTCCCTGGCTGGAGGAGGGAGCGTTGGTTCCTTCCCATCTCCTCAGAGCCCACTCTTAATCACACTCCTCCTGGAGCCCTGTGACTCCATTCACCCCAAGTTCCCGGTCCCCCAAACGGCAGAAAACAGGACGCACTGACTTTGATCACGTATCTGGCTGGCTGCACTTCTGGAGGCATCGTTTGTTATCTTCATTGGTTTTTATTTGCTCTGAAAATGACTGCATTCACATCGCATGTTTTTAAATTTTATGGACCAAACCGTAGTTATCTGGCTGACTAAGGTTTACAAAAAGATTTAATAGATTCCCCAAAACAAGATTAATGTTTATCACCAAAAATTTGTTTTGATCTGGCAAAGTCAAATTGAATAGATAGCACTTCTACCTGCAGCTGTCCCCTGTGGAATGCCGTAAGTGAGTATACAGATAATCAGGTGACATGAATTGTAGACACTTCATTCAGTGGGTCCAAATTACTATTTAAATGGAAACCTTCTTTGACAAGCTTTTTCTTTTCCCTCCTGGAGTTTGATTTATAGGCCAATCTGCACCAAAGTCAAGATCACGAGTTTCACCTTCACTGTGGGCAGAGGTCTTGAGCAGGCTGGTTAATCTCGGCATCCTTCCCTTTGATGTAGGGTGAGAAGCTTCCATCAGTGCTTACCGAGCACTCAGTATTGAGCAGGCATTTAGCTGAGGGCTTCACCTAGCCATAGCAGAGCCCTATCCAATCAGCATTATTGAGCTCATTTCATAGACGAGGAAATTGAGACTCTTAAGTGTGAAATTGCCTGACCAGTGTAACACATGTAATACTTTTTTTTGGTACCAGGAATTGAACGCAGGACCTGTGCTTGCCAGGCAGGCACTAGCACTGCTGAGCTAATATCCTCAGCCTACATAGTTCATTTTCAAAGTGGGACTTAATCAACTTTCTCTGACTCCAAAACTGCTGTGATATAAATGTTTGTGCCCCCCAAAATGTATGTTGACATCTAGTCACTAACAGGAGGGTGTCAGGAAGCCGGTGGGTCATGAGGATGAAGCCACCCCAAATGGGATTAAGCGCCCTTACAAAGGCAACTCGGGCTCTCACTGGGCACCATATGTGTTGATGTCCTGATCTTGACCTTTGAAGCATCCAGAACTGAAAAATCAAGTTCCCTTGGTCTCAAACCAACCAGTCTATGGTATTTTGTTATAGCAGCCTGAATGAACTACACAAATCCAGTACTCAAACCCAGTGATCAAGGCCGCAGCTGACATTAGAGGTACCTGGGGAATTGGTGAAACCCACCTGTGCCAGGCCCAGCCCTCAGGGTCTGACGTGATTGTTCTGGGAGTGAGAGTCACTGCCGAAGGGCGGGAAGGCAGTGCAGGCTGGAAAAGATCAAGTGTGCAAAAATAGAGCAGATCAGAACCACAAGGGGCGATGGTTTCCAAAACATAGGAGGACGGTGTGACAGTGGAAACCTGAGGAACACACACTAAATCATGAATACGAATGGTGCAGTTTTGCGGTCCCTGTGCTGTCTTGCAGCTCAGAAGTGGCCAGCAGTATCTGCTGCAGAAAACCCCAGAGAAGGTCCAGAAACAGCGAGGAGTCCTCAGTGGGGAGGTGTCTGAATAGTTTTTAGGGAGCTATAAAGGTAAGACTCTCTGTGAATACTGAGCATAGCAGTGCCTGCCTGGCACTCAGGAGGCTGAGACAGGAGGATCACTGCAAGTAAGAGGCCAGCCTGGGCGGCACAGTGAGTTGAAAGCCAGCTTGAGCTACATAGCAGGAGCCTGCCTCCCCCCAAAAACCCAGATCCCTGTGATGATGCTCTTTTGTTTGGGGAGTTTGTGTTTTGTTTTGTTTTGTTTTGTTTTGTTTCCGCCCCTGCTTTAAGGACACTAGTCTCTGTTCTCCCACAGGATAGTTTACAGCTGTCCCCTCTACAAAGGGAGTGGCTTTGGGTAGGGGTCCGGTGATCAACTCTCCTGGCAGCCTGGGTCACTCAGGATTTTTTAAAGATTTTTCCTTTGTAAAATGTTTTTATTAAATGTCTGCCAAACATAATGAATGCATTCACCGTGGGAAGTTGGTACATGCACATAATGCATCTTAACCCACTTCACTCCCCCTCCCCCTCCCCTCACTCCATCTCTGCCTCCTTTCCCCTGTGCAAAAGGTCCGTCCCCCCGTTTTGTCTCCGCTTCCTCATAGCCAGAGCTGATGGTTCCGCATCCTGCTCTGAGCAGATGGAGACTGTCCGCCATCCTGGTTCCGAGGAGCCACGCAGAATGGAGAAGGGCTGCAGTGCAGGGACTCACAGAAGCCAAATGCCTGCCCTTCCCTGCTGCCCTACGGCCTTTGGGGGAGGCCAGCGACATTCCTGTGTGTGTGCCTCTCTGAACCCCTCTCCCCGACCTGGCCTCGGACGATTCCCTCCCTCTTGTGTCACTAGAACACATCCCGATTAGCTTCCTTTAGAAAGTCCCTGGCTTGGAAGTGGCCTCTGTGTCCAGCAACAGATGAATGGACAAAAAATATAGTATTTATACAGGATGGAGTACTACTCTGCCATGAAGAAGATAAACTGGAGTCATTTGTGGGCAAATGGATGCACCTTAGACCATAATGTTAAATAAGTCCAACACACAAGTCTCAGTATTGCGTGGCTTCTCTTAAAGGAGCACAAAGTTTAAAGAAATTAAAGATAAAAGTAAAAGATAGGTGATTGAAAACAGGGAGATAGATCCTTCACAGAAAGGAAGGGAGATGGAGGAAAGAGGAAGGGAAGGGAGAGGAACTAAAAACAATTAAGCTGTGTTTTGTGCACGAACACAAACTCCCCATGATGAGTGTAATCCTTATGTACTGGAAACAGGTGTTAATAAACCTCAGCACTCTGGAGGCTGAGGCAGGAGGATCACTGCAAGTTTGAGGCCAGCCTGGGCTACGTAGTGAGACCCTTTCTCAACACCCCCCAAATAATAATAATAATAATAAAAGTTAAAAACAATTTACAGTCAATGGAGGGTGAAAGTGTTTTCTTGTGTTCCATTACTGAATGGCTCTATTCTTTCCTCATAATTCTCTGATAAATTACCCGGGCCGATCCTGGTGTGGACGTCAGTTGTTCTCTGCGTGCTGAAGGTGCTGGGCCTTCCTCTTCAGCCAGGTTGCGCTGCAGAACAGGGCGCTGTTCGGACTGAATCCTCTGTCGCTGTGAGCTGCGTCTCCCCCACCTTCTTCCGCCCGGGGTCTGCAGCGTCCGCCCGCCCGCCCGGTCCTTCCTGTGCATGCTTTCTGCCACTGGGCGGGGCGCTGGGTGTGAAGTTTCAGTGCAGAGGCTCAGGTGTTTTACCCACGGGCATTGCACAGCATTTCCTTTTTCTCTGCTCTTTTTCTATCCTCTCTATTCCTGCTCCCGCTGTTTAGAATCTCACATTAAGCCCCCTGAATTGACCCTTTCATTCTTTTCCCTTTATTTTCTGCCTTAAATTTTCTCCTGTGTTCTGCTTTCTGGGAAATTCCTTAGCTGCTTTTTGCTGAATTTATTTTAGCCATCATATTTTTATTGTTCAAGAGCTCTTTCTTCTCTTAACGGTTCCTTTCCCCTACTAAGATACTTAAAGAACTTTATAGATGTAATATGTCTTTCTGAAAATAATAATGGTTCGATTGCTTTCTTAATTTCCTTCATCCATTATGTGTATTTCCTCCAGGTCTGTTTTGTGTTTGCTTACTGGGGCCTCTGTCTTTTGTGTTTTCTCCTAAACTGTGAGCTCCGTGGCTGCCCATCTATGCCAAGATGAGGCGTCCCGCTGCTCTGGGTGTCCAGGGCCTGCTAGACCAGGAGGCGTCCAGTGTGCTTAGGCAGTGGGTTTGCTTCCTATCTGCTGTGTCAAATTACCGCCCACTTCCTGATTTATCATCTAGCAGTTCTTGAGGGCAGAAGTCCAGAAGCCGAGGTAGTGGTGTCCCTTAGCCTGTGGCCCCTTCCCCTTCCATCATTGTTACGGTTTGTGTCTCGATGTCCCCTAAAGCCTCCTGTGGTCCTAGGGTTTTTTCGGAGGCGGCTGAATCTAGAGTGTGTGGTTGATTGGTGGTGCAATGCTGGGATTAAGGGTGCTGGGATTAAGGGTGGCTGATAGCTCACTCACTAATTGGATTGGCACCACCCTAACTAATCCCAGCAGTCTGGATAAAATACAAGGGGCGGAAAGAGGCTTGTTTCCCCCTCTTCCTCTCTTGCTGCTTTTGCTGTCTTCCACCACCATGAACTGTTGCCTGTCTGCCCTCAGCCACCTGCCTGGGAGCCACAGATTATGGGCTGAAACCTCCACAAACTGTGAGCTAAATTTCCTCCTGTAACTCTGAATGTCAGCTATTTTGTCTCAGCAACAAGAAATGTAACTAAGACAGCCATCTGGAGGCAGCAGCAGCACCATGGTGTGTCTCTGTCCCTGTCTTTCTCTATCCCCTGCTTCTTTCCTTCTGTCTCCATCCTGACACAGACTTCCTGCTTCTCTTTTTAAGGACCCCTCTGATTTATACTTTGTCCCCAGATAATCAGGAAAATTTCACATCACAAGATTTTTAATCACCCTTACAGTGTCCCTGTTTCCAATAAGGTGACACATGCAGTGCTCCTGAGGGCTAGGGAGTGGCAAAGACTGGTCACTTCTGTGTGGAGGTCCAGTGACGCAATACAGAGATGTCCCTGTCTTTTTCCAAGCAAGTGACTTCCTGTGTCTCATCTGGGGATCTCGATCCGCGCTGTTGCTTTCATTACTGTGAGGGGAGTTGGTAATTCGGCTTCCACACTGGTAAGTTTTCATTTTCAGCCCTAACCTCTCTCCTGAGTACTAAGACCTGGAGTCTTTTCCTCCATATCTGAACTATTCTTTCTCTCCAAAGAGCCCCAGTTATCTCACTAAAATATTGATTTAATTTTATCACTCGCCCTTAAAAACGCCTTTACTGGCTTCTCTCCACTCTTACGATTAATTTCAAACTCCTTACAAGTTCCCCAAGACCTGTGCCGCTATTTGTCTCCAGGAACCCTGCAACTGCAAACCTGGGGACCTGTCATGCCCTGTTGACATCTCTGAATGACCCACCTCCACCTCTACCCCCCATAGGCTGGACGAGCCACAAAGGCAGAACCAAGTCTGCCCCTCCCGGCCCTCGAACCTGGGTGAGCATTGAACTCAACCAGGTCAGAGGATGGACCAGTGCACCCGCCTCTGCAGCTGCTGATTCAGTGCGCTGAGGCTGATCTGGTTGCTAACAAGTTCCCAGGGTGCTGATGGTCCAGGGACCGCACTTTGAGAACCACACATTGAACCAGCTCTTTTGAGCATCCCGAGATGGGCTGCAACTGCATCGCAGCGTCGTGGTACCTGGCACACAGCCCTAGTGAACAGTGGTCATCGTCATTCATAAAAGGAGCTGGACATGAGACCAGGACAAAGCAATAATGCTCAGCTCACCTTGTTTCCTAAACAAGGCAATACTTAGGACTGATATCTATGATTTCTGAATCATTAAAATACAGTTCCGCATATTTTAAAGAAATAGGGTATATAATCTTTTATTTTTACTAGCATGTGTGTGCAGTACAGAATCATGAGTGTAGTGTAATCCAGTATCAAGGGGAAACTGGTATTCGGTGAAACCTGTTAAATTCTAGATCCAATGGTCTCATAACGAGCAGAACATCACTTTCAGGTGCACCAAGGGCCTCAAAATTGTGACACAGTTCTGGAACTTGCCCCCAGAATAGAAATCTTACTGATAAAGGAGTCATCAATAGAAAAATAAAGAACATTTTTAAGTAGCAGGACTATGACTCCTGGATGCTAATAAAGTGCATCAGACCTTACAAAGTGGGTTGCCATGGTCACACAACAAGATAAGAGATCAGAAATTCTGCATAAGATATTCTGTTATTTCTAGCATCACAGAAAGGGAAGTCAAATGACAGGCAATGTCTCAAGAAATACGCAAAGTGAGGCAAAGAATTAATGAATCTTTGTATATGAATCTACTCCTTCCACCTTTTTACAGGGATCAGTAATCAAACACAAACATTGGTCCTAGCAACAGGAAAGAAAGGTCATCATCGCTGTTTGGGACGTGCATTCTCCTGTCCTGACAGCACACTACATTTCAGCCTGGTCTAAAGTGACCCTGGCAGGCACTGAAAATGTCTGAGGCACATGATTTGAAGAATGTGGAATTGTCTTTATAGGAGGACAAAGTCTTTAGAAAAGCATTTTGGACTTTCTTCTTTTAGAACTATTTCTTATTTTCCCATAAGCTCTTATCCTATTATAAAATATGATACTTTGAAGGAAAATCATTAACTAATCCCAAGGTTAAGCATATTATGCAGCATGTTAACATTTAAATTTTTGTTACAAATTCTCATACAAGTTTTTTATAAAAATGTGGTCACAGTACACCTCTGTAGTGACACATCTGTTCATGTAATATGCTGTGAATCTTTTCCAATATTAATAAATACATTTGTTCATCTCCATTTTAATAACTTTATAAAACCAAAAAAAAACATAATTTAGGTACTTTATAGGTTTCCTAAGTCTCCATTTCAGAGTCATATTCAATAACTATAGTTCCATTATTCTCTGTGCTTTAAAAAACGCAGAACTGGGTTTGTTAAAACAATGCTTGAGATAGGCTGAGAAGATAATTATTACTAACTTGAACCCTTTTAATGAAAAAAAATCATTTGCCTCAGCTCTGTATAAACGAACCTCGGTAATGCTTAAAAAGTGTTTGTGACTGGTTTAATTACATTGCTGTGTTCACAGTTTAGCGCTGAGTTCTTCTCTTTGTGGCGTGCAGGGAATCCACATTCCAGTGGGATCACTGTGAACACAGATTAGGCGAGTGTGAACTTGTGCAGTGTTTCAAAGGTGTTACAGCCACGGGAGGAGACCTTCGTCTTTCCCCTTCTGTTTGGGAGTGGCTGGCAGCTAGCGCCCCCTCCTCTCCCCTGCCTTCTGAGTAGATGCAGAAGTCCTGAAGACACCCTTGTCCTTCTGCGCTGAGCAAGGGACAGAGCTCAGCGCAGTTGGTGCATTAACAGTAACTTCAGCTCCCACTGAGCGCTGTATGGTTTTTGTACATCATCGCCTTTGAGTCAAGAAGACGTCAGCGCATCGATGTGGTGGGCACATACTGCACATCTTTGCTGTATCAGATACTAGGCAAGATCTGGGACTGCAAAACCTAATGAAGATCCACTGCGTTCTGGCTTTCAAAGATGGCACTCACTCTCCTGGGAAAGACAAGCGTTCTGAAAACATTCCTTTATTGTGCCAGTGTCTTCATTAAGATTCTTTTGTTTGCAAATCACAAAAACCTGTTCGCACTAACTTCAGCAAAAAGGCAGGTGTAGTCTAAGTGTATTCTGGATTCTTTGGGAACCACTCATGAAGCCAGGGGAGAGCGCTCCTGAGCCCCGGAAACAAAGTGGAATTCGAGGCTGCGCAGCCGTTAAGATGTCCCTCCGTGGTTTGTCCGCTGCCTTCCCTCTGTTCCCTCACTCTTCTCTCTTGCAGGCCTTTGCTAATCACATTTCCGGGGGCCCATCTCCCAGCTGGTCCACCCCTCAGGGAGGCCCGTTCACTTTCCAGGCGTGGTTGAGTTGTCTGATCCTCTGGGTCCGGGGCCCTCTGGGATGGATCCAATAGATGTCTGCTTCACTGACAAGTGATACAAGTGTCATCCAGTGTGGACGACACCCTCTGTGTTCAAGGCTCCGTGGCGGATGAAAAATAAATACCACACACGCTGGGCACGAGCACGACGTGGTCCGCGCCATCGCAGAGCTAAGACGCTCTCTGCGGGCGCACTGAGGGGAAGGGGTGACTCCGGGTCAGCCTTGAGATGCGGCTTTTGATAAGAGGAGCCGGGAAGGGGGCAGGCGGGCTGCTCTATGTAAGGACACAGGCTGGGGGAATGCTGGCACGTGTCAGGGACAGCCAGGAGGACTGGGAGCAGACAGCGACACAGATGAGCTAGAGAAGCGGGCCGCGGGGTAGGACAGTCCCTGGCCACTGTGTCGTTCCAGGGGCGTTGGCTGCCTGCGGGTCTGACACCGGTGACACTTGCCAACGCTCTCTCCCCAGTGACACGTCTCCCATTCATGAAAGAAAAGTGCTGCCGCTTCAGGGTCCCTAGAGAGAGAGTTGTGACATCGGGCCAGGAAAAGAAGGCAGCAGCCCAAGGCCACCTTCCGAAGCATCTTGCTTTCAGCAGATGGGAACCGTGTGTGCAGCTCCCGTGTGTGCAGGTGGGTCGCCTGTTCAGGCGTTACCATGGGAACTGCTCAGTTAAGTGAAGAAACGGAGAACTGCATGGACCCCAGCTGCTCTTGGGCTTGCCATGCTTTTTTCAACAGGAAAAACCAGAATGTTCGTGAGTTCTGCCCCTCCAAGGCCTTCCTCAGACGCATCTCTTCGCTTTGCCTTTTAACCTGCAAGGCCCGTTCGGCCTCTTCTTGGGGTTGTCATCACCGTGTCGGGTGTGTGGTCAGAGTCACCACGCAGTGCTCGTGGGTAACATTTGCTTCCATCCAGCTGCCACCAAAGGCCACTTGGAGGGGACTTGGAGGTGGCTGGGCGGAGCCTGTGGGGCAGCAGTGCTCCTCCTCGGTCCCCACCACCCACCCTTCCCTTCTCCTCTTGGCCAGCACAGTCTGCTCCCTGACCCCCACCCAGACCAGAGCCCCGCTTTCATTTTCCCAGCGGCCAGCCTATAGGCCCCCACTTCTAATCTGTGTTTATTGACATGATCAAAATCACTCTCCCCAAATAGACACCGGGACCACATCTGCCCGTGTCAGGCCCGTGGTGCAGGCATAGTGGGCCTCGAGGTCGGACAGCTGCTCACGCCCCCCATTAGGCAGAGCCACAGAGCGTGGACCTAACCCGCAGCTTCGGCCCGAGGGGCTGGCCCCGCGGGGAGGAGGAATGAAGTAAAGCAGCACAGGAGCGTGAAATCTGAAGACCAAGCAGCGACTTCTGAGGGCCCTCATGACTTGGATGCAGGCGTGTGAGCCAGAGCAAGCCTCCACCTGTCACACATACAGCCGCACGCCTGCCACACACCTGCATGGGAAGTGGCCAGGTGTCTTTCCTCGCGCAGAGCGCGCAGACCTCTGGAGCGCCCCCTCCTGGGCGGAGGTACCAGCCTCCTGGCTGCAGAGTCAGATTGCGCTCAGATCCACTCGATGTATCGCCCCCATCCTCCCACCCTCGATTTTCTCCCTTCTGAGGGAGGCTCCGGAGTCCTCCTTCTCGGGGCTTCTGACCATATCCCAACAGCGAGAACCCTCTTTCGGCCCCTGAGCCCTATGCTTTATGCAGCCCTGCAGGAAATCACCTTTCCAGGCCAGGGCCAGAGCCTGCTCTTGTGAAGCTGATGTGCAAAGGTAAAAATCGTGCGCAGTAAACAATACTTTGCTGGGTGTGGGGGTACACACCATTAAACCGGCACTCAGCAGGCTGAGGCAGGGGGATTGCCCTGAGTGGAGGCCAGCCTGGGCAGTGTGAGTGCAAGACCAGTGTGAACTACATGGAGACCCTGTCTCTAATCATAATAATAACTGATCATATTATTATTATTTTAAAGATCACATGGTAGTTTACACAGGGTAATTCCATACCTCATAAATATATATATATGTACACACACACACACACACACTGTAGTGTGTCAAATCCATGGCATAATCTCCATATTTACTACTTTGTAGAACTGTTCTTTATTTTTATTTACTTTTTAGGGGCATTAGTGGATTTATTAGGCAGTGATTTAAAAGTACACCCTCAAACACAGAGGTGGGGGAGGGAGGCGCAGTGGTTTGGATCTGGAAAGACTGCTGTGTCTTTGGCCTGTAGAATTGGTGAATCTACTGGAGATTCTGTCTTCATCTTGCTTTGCAAGAAAAAATGTACCCACCCGGAGAAAGACAAAGGTTTATTTTACAGGTAAAAAGCACCCACCTGAACAGTGTTTTTTGATGGTGAGCTAAGACAGGACCTACTCCTTTAATTTTTGTGTATACAAAGCAAAGACACGAAGAGGTGTTGATGTAAAGGGTTGGTTCCTGGGAAAATGCAAATTAGAAGTACACCCCCCTCCACACACGTGTTGCTCAGGGACACAGACTGGTGAGTGGATTCGGTTAACGCTCAGCCCCTTGGCCAAGGGTCATTGTGCAGTGCACAGTTGTGGAACTAACCCTACCTGGCAGCTGTGCCTCGAAGCCAGGCCTTTCGCTGGTCAGCGTAGGAAAAGGGCTGCTTCTCTCAATGACAAGGGTCCTGCACTGCGTTCTGATTTTCCTGACTTTCAGGGCTAACTTTCACACGGGCTTGTCTGACCTGAGCCTCTTGTCTTTTTCCGGACACTTGTTTCTCCTTCTGTGCCGCGCTCTACCTGCGAAGGAAAGAGAAGGGTGCTTTCCTCGGCCCCGAGTGCTGCAGGCAGGGCAGCGGGGTGAATGTGTGCCATGCGGCTTTTAACTGTCCCCCAGACACCCCTTGCCAAAGGCTTTTCGGGGGACAGTCAACTGTGGCTCTGTAGCTCCCATGCAGCTTCGCACTAAGAGGGAACAGAAAGGCTGCCTTCCAAGTAATCTGTCCAGCTGAGGCTGGGTCACTCAGGACACCGCCCTGCTACCTGTCATTGGCTTTGTCTTGGGAAAATGACAGCAGGTACAAAATAGGGAGGGCAGAGGTCCTTGGGCAAAGGGATTTTCAAGTATCATTTCAAAATAAGAAGTTCGGTGTATTCTTTTGACTCTTGCTGCGTCGCTACCCGAACTCTAGGGATTTAAACAATGTCCACTTCTTATTTTCCTGGAGATGCTGGGGTTGGCTGGGCCTGGCGAGCTCAGCCCACTCACACACCACAGCTTTGGGTGTTGCCCGGCTCCTGTCTCTAGTTACTTACCCTGGGACTAACCCCGGGCTTGCCATGAACACGTGTTGTTGGTGTGATTGGCGTGGGTGACCAGCTGACTCTCAATAAAGGATTTCTGTGACACCTGTGGGCCTCAGTCTGTCGCTGGAAAGCCTTAGGAGTGAGACAGATGTCCCCAGGAAAGAGGGGATTCTGTAGCTGCTCCAGCAGGAGGACACAAAGCGTGGTCCACATGGCATCACACCCTCGATCACACAGCTCGGGCTGGCCGTTGGGGGCAATCAAGGGGCCCCAGAGGCACGCAGGGCTCTCAAAGCCCAGCCTGGAACCAGCGCCCCATTGCACCTCTTTCTCTTCTTGACTGAGCAGCAAATCACAAGCTGGTCGGGGTGAGAGGTCTGCAAAGTGACAGAACAGGGTGGGGGGACATCTGAGACCACAGTTGCCATGGCTGTGCCACCATTCAGCACAGTGCTGCTGAAAGAACCAACACCAAAACTTTCCAAACACTCACCAGCCTTTTCCCTGTGGTTAAAGCAGGTAAAACTATAAAGTAAGAAATACACGGCCTTAATTTCCCCTTCCACGTGCAGAACAGTAAAGCCTGCCTGAGGGTATAGACGATGCTTGATTTTGACAGCAAGTCCTGAGCACCCGAGTTTTGGGGGTGTTTTGTTTTGTTTTGTTTTGTTTTTGTACTGGGGATCGAACTCATGACCTCGAGCTTGCCAGGGAGGCGCTTATGCTGCTGAGCTAAATCCCCGGCCCCTAGAGCGCCTGAGTGTTGACAGCAGGTCTTACACTGCATGCAAGAAAAAGAGAGCAAACTGTATTGGAGGCCCGGGATCCACAGCACATATATAGTGTTTTATTTTAGTAATAAATCCAATTTCCCATTCTCCTCTAAGAGCCATGAAAAAGTCCCAAAACCAGGCCCACTGCTCCGTAATTCCCAAAGGCTGGCGCTGGGCTTGGCTGCTTTCTTTCTTGGAAACAGGAATTTAAACGCCAAGGACTCTCCTTGGTCAGCCTCTAGCCAGAGGAGACTTCATAGCCAACATTAACTTTCTTATTTTATTTTCTGCTACTGGGAATCGAACTCAGGCCCTTGTGCTTGCCAGGCAGGTGTTTATGCCTCTGAGCTAAATCCTCGGCCCCAAGGTTAGCTCTGGGTGAGAAGAACTTAGCATGGGAAGTCGCACCTTCCTCAAATCCCAGCCCCACAAAGCCCTTCTCAAGAGTGACAGTGCCTTTGATGAATGGCCACAACTCCTCGATTTTCCAGCTGAGAGTGGAGTCGACATCTATTTGAGGGCGTGAAACAGGAACTTACAGGAACTTACAGGAAAACAGTGAGATATCGTTTAAATTTTTTATTAGGGACACCAACGTTTCAGTTTATACATAAAAAAAGAAAATATGCCCTTTTCTGAAACAACTAGCTCTGTAAACCCCTGTTTGGTTCCATGGGCGGGAGGCAGTGAGCCCAGCAGCCACCTTACTCCCCGTGTCACTCGTGACACACGAGCTTGCCAAGCACCGGACCTCTCTTCATGCATCCTTCCCTGAGGGTGGAAGGGAGTGGCCACCGAATACATTCTTGGGCATCACTGAGTGACATACCACTTCCTGTGCATTTTTTCCCCAAACTGCCCATTACTGTAAATGAAAACAGTCTTTAAAACGAGTCTTTGAGTGTTAATTAATCACTCAAAAACATTTCTCGGGCTGGGAATTTAGCTCAGCAGCATAAGCGCCTGCCTGGCAAGCACAAGGTCATGGGTTCAATCCTGGTACCAAATAAATAAATAAATAAAGTCCCCCCAAAAAAAGAACTGTAGGGCTTTTTTTTCCCTGTTACTTCTTTTGGGAGGGGAGCGAGGAGGTTATCAGGAATCGAACTCACCACCTAGCTTTTGCTAGGTCCTGCTATTGCTTATGACCAAAGACAAGTCGCAGACCAGTTTAAGTAGAAATCTAGGGAACTCTTCCCACATTGGCCTTTCATGGTTTGTGATTTTCCAGAATCTGTGTGATCCTCTCAATGCCAGCTGAAGTAAAAGATACTGTGTCCGAAACTGGAGGAGAATCTCTTTGAAACCCTGTCTCTATTTTTATTCTTTTTTGTTCGGATCTATGTGCCCCCAGCAAGACTGCCCCCAGGGATGTGCGCAGAAAGGGCAGGAGCCGCAGCTTCCTGCAGTGTGCTTGGAGGAGCCTTTGTGCACCCGGACAGCCTGGGTCACCCACCTGGCTTCAGAATTAATGAGAGGCAGGGAGAGGGGTGCTCGGTGAAAGGGCACAACCTTTGCTGACAGCATTTTTGAGACAAAAAACTATCAACATTATAAATACATTTACTCTGGGACCCTGCTGCCCCCATCCCCACCCAGCGTGGACCCTACAGGAACATGCTTGTAAAGTGACGTGTATAGGGACCTACTCTCTGGGCCACTTTCCCAAAAATAGTCAAAGATGGGAAACAGCCCGATAGCCTCAGCTCTGTATAAACGAACCTCAGTAATGCTTAAAAAGGGCTGGTTTAAGGTGGGGGTGGTGGCACACACGGAATCCCAGCACTCTGGGAGGCTGAGGCAGGACGATGGCAAGTTGAAACCCAGCTTGCAATACTTAGCAAGGTGTCATCTTGAAAAAAATTTTTTAAAAGCTGGAGATGTAGCTCAGTAGAAAAGCCCCAGTTCAGTAGACCTGTACAACTGCTGTGGAAATCAGTGTGGAGATTGCTCAAAAAACAAGAACGAGGGCCCGGGATTTAGCTCAGTGGCTCAAGCACTTGCCTGGAAAGCATGAGATTGTGACTTTGATCCCTGGTTTAAAAAAAAAAACACTAGAACTAGAGGCTCCATTTGACCCAGCTATTCCTCTCCTTGGTATCTTCCCAAATGAATTAAACATATCACACCACAGCGATAAATGTGCACTCATGTTTATAGCAGCACAGTTTGTAATAGCTAAATCTTGAAAACAACCCAGATGCCCATCAAATGAGGAATGGATAAAAAAAAAGATGTGGTATTTTTATGCAACGGAGTACTACTCTGTCATAAAAAAGGATGAACTTGAGACATTTCTAGATAAATGGATACACATTCAGACCATATTCTTTAGGGAAACAAACTGGACATACATACATAAATATTGCATTGTTTCTCTGGTGTGAGAAACCAAAAGTGTAAATAAGGACCAAAATGTATAATAGGTATTGTGAAATGGGAAGAAAATGTTCAAGTGGGGAGGGAAATGAGGGTAGGGGAGACACGAAAAGAAAATTTTAAAAGGTGAGAAAAGATGGAAAAACTGAAAACAAAGGTTTTGTAAACTCAAAGGGAAGGAGGGGTTGAAGGGAGGGTAGAGGAGTGGGGAAAGAATCAAGTTACATCGTGTACAGGTTCAAATTCCGTATAATGAATGTGATCATTGTGTATACCTAAAATGTACCAATAAAATCTGAATTTAGAAAAAAGACAAAGGCCCCAAGTGAATTTCCCAGTGCTGCTAAATTAATAAATGGTTTTTTTAAAAGAAAAAAACCAACCATGATATCAGCCATACAGTGGAATGCTATGTAACCAAGAACATTCTTTCCTGAGAATCTTCCACATTGATCTAGAAAGTTCTCCAGAATACAGCATATGAAAAGGCAAGTGGAAGAACAGTGTATCACATTGTCACGTCCTGAACACATACACATGTAGGGAAAGCAGCCTACTTGTGTGGCCGTCATGTGGACATACAGACTGAGACCCCAGCTGCCCCTGGCCAGCTGGAAGTCATCTTCTGTGAACCCGGAAACTTTTTACGTGGTGCTCCACAAAAGCTGAGGGAGGGGGCTGGTAAGAGAGATGAAAACAGGCAGGAACGAAAATCCCCCAAAATGCCTTTTCATAAATTTTGTAACACACTTTCAGGAAAATGGAACATCTAGTTTAAAAATTGATAAAATACCCGTGACCCCTCCTAGCCACTTACTTCCCCCACTGAAGGGTTTTGTTTTCTTGAAGTCAACTTTTCTATCCCCAGACTTTTTGCATCAAGAAAAGTAGGCATTACTGTTATTACTGTATTGATTGTTATTGTACTGATTATTACTGTCTTAGTTATTACTCTATTAATTACAAACAGCATGGACTCCCAGATGGAGGGGCCCCCGGGTTGCAATTCGAGTTCTGTGGGAACTGCAGCTCCTTCTAGAATTCTGCCTCCTCATCTGTCAAAAGTCTCCCCCCGTGGGTTTATTGGGAGTCCCTCCCTCACAGAGCTGTGTGCAAGTTCAAGTTGGTGAATTATGTCGGCAAGGAGCTCAAACGACGCCGGCAGTGTGACCCTCTAATACTGTGACCTCTCCCGCAGGGTGACGACCAGGCGAACGCATCTGCAGGCGACACCGCGGGAGGTGAGTTCCTCTGCTGCCCAGACGGGGGCGCTGGTGCGGTGGCCTTGGGCACGGCTTCTTTAGGACACGCCCACTAAGAGACAATGACACCTACAGTGTGTGCGGGTCCCTGGGCGGGGGAATCAGCCTAGGGGTGGAATTCTATGGGTCTCTTCCTTCTGAGGCCAGGGAAGGAACCAAGGGCTTTGTCGCCAGAAGATGCTTTTCTCCATGCCCAGGGAACGTGACTCTCAAGACGGTCGGTGAAAAGCGGATGTGGTGTTCAGAGATGCCTGGGCAACACTTTCCCTTCCGTCCTTGCTGGGAGGTTCACGTAATCCTAGCAAAGCAAGGCCCCTCACAAGTGCTCTGGTAACGAGAGCCATCTGACTTTAATTCAACATTCTTCAAGCTGAATTGGAACACAGGACTCTTTCTTCCCATGTAGTAGCTACCGTTCAGCAGTGCACAGTTGGGACCCATCCAACACACACCAACACTGCACTGCCTTGCGGCTTTTGTCATGTTAAAAGTCCCACAGAAAGAAAAATCTACTCCCAGTTAGCTACACTTGTAAATGAAAGTAATAAAATGATGTCAGTTTAGGACCGGTCATGTTGGCCCTAGAAAAAATATCTCTGACATTTCTGCTTTGTGAAACAGGTTGTTATCATGGGACTCTGTGTGTAGTATTGACTGCAAACATGGGAAGATTGTGATTAAGCTCTTTAAATAACCCCAGCTCTAACCCTGAATCGATCCACGGGCATGAGGTGGTATATAAAGTGTCATTTGATGCTAATGACCACCACAGTATATGAAAACATAGTCACCAAGTGACATCATGATGATTCACAGAGAAAGGCATATAAACATGAACCACAACTTATCTGTCACTTAAGAAAGTGCAAATAATCAGCTCCATCTCAACGGGACACAGAATGATAGATGGTTCAATACAGTTTCCTTTTCCTGATTGTAAACTTAACACCCACTGTGGACTTTTTTGAGATGGAAAATACAAGCCATCTAAAACCTTATGACCTATAAATAATCATGGATAACGTTCCCTTATATTTCATTTCAGGGTATTGTCTATATATCTAGTTTTACAGTTAACACATGCGAATACAAACATCTCCAATATTGTGGATATATCATAAGTATGCTCCAGAGTCACTAAAAATGCTGTAAAATAATTTCTCATTATTACACTGATGAATGTACCATCATTAACTAAACACAAACTATTTTAAAAAACTGAAATAGAATATAATCAGGCCAAAATACATACGCACACACGGACAGTGACCACTGCGGCCACTTCCAGATTGCAGAGTCCGAGCTGCTCAGCCCCATGAGGCAGCCACCGAGTCCCACATGTCAGGGACACTAACATCTGTTTTAGTAGAAAACTCTAGACGACCTAAGACTTTCCTACTCCCCATGAGCTTCTCTGTAAAGAGACAAACAGAACCCCGCCTCCAGCGTACCACAGAACCGGCCCCTTGGCTCTGCTCTTAATGGATTCCTGCCTGGGCTGCTTAGCAACTTAGCATCACCCTGCATAAAAAAAGGAAAAGAAAATTTAAAAGGCTGGGGAATCTAGCAAATGTTCCACTAAAAAATATTCCACTAAAAAATAAATGCTATAACTGCCAAAATAATAATCTTTCACAATTAAGCATCTCCATAAATATGATGTATAAGCCACAGTCCTGCTGATTTGTTTGAAGTATAAAAATTGCATTTTTTATCAGCATGAAGAGATTAAAAACCTACAGCTTCTCCAAGTAATCACAACCATCATTTTAGCTTACAAGCAGAAGAATGGAAAAATTAGCCACTACCACATGGGACAAGCACCCCACGGGTCTCCTCCATTGTCTTTTTTGTTGTGTTTTTGTTTTTGTTTTTGTTTTTGTTTTGTGAGACAAGATCTGGCTGAGTAGTCCAGGCTGGGCTTCAACTCTGGGAGATCCTCCTGCCTCAGCCTCCTGATTGCGGGAAATACAGGTGTGATCCACCACAGCAGGCTCCTCAATTGTCTTGCAGTTTGAAAAGCACCTCCCTTAGCATAGGATTCACAAAGATAATAAACTATTCCAGATCCCCTCAGCTACCCTCTGGCACTCTCCTCTGTCTGTCTCAGCCTGTTGTCCGCCCTGGGGCCTCCTGGTTGGACAGCAGGGTGCTCCAGGAGCCTGGCAGGAGGTCCTTTCTTGCCAGCCACCCCCCAACTCCACAGACACCCACGTCCTTCACGCTGGCATTTTGCCTGGCTTTTCCCACGCGAATCGGAGAGACATTTCTGGAAGCCTTGTAGTTCTGTATGGAACCCGCCTGCCTCACCCCCACCCAAATCCAGCTGCCCCCCAAATTAGCCAGGGCAAGGACAGAATCAAACCCAGGGAGACCCTTGGCCTTCACCACCCCAGTGCCTCAGATGGCTCTCAGCCTGGGAGCAGCCGCACTGCTGCCATGAGGTGTTCAGCCACCTGAAAGCCCTGTCCCCAGCTGAGCTGCTGTGGCCCGCTGTGTGACAGCACCTGTAGCTGCCACACCCTCCCGGCTGTGGGGACGCTTGGGTGCATGAAAGGTTTAGTGGTTAATAAAACCCCTGACGTTCAGGGCGGGAGACAGCGCCGGCCGCAGCTCCTGCGGGGCAGCCTTGGGGGGCACTGCTGCTCCTGGGGTCCCCGGGTTCCTCGCTCTGAGTTTTATTTTGTGGAGTCTGAGGAGACCCTGCTCCCAGACTCCAGCAGTGACCCCGGGCTCCCAGCTGTGTCCACTTCGAGCCTCGGGTGGCCTGACCTTGGCCAGGGTCCCTCAGGACCGAGGTGGTAAAGTCTAGGGAGGATCTGGGAGGCAGCGATCGCCCCGCATTTTGCATGGACAGGGAGTGATTGACACGGGGCCCCAGCATCACGGGTGTTTGAACCAAAAGGTGTTGCAATCCCAGAGTCCAGCCCTGTCCTTTTTTTTTTTTTATTTAAAAGAGAATAAAACAAAAGGAGGCAGTACAGAGCAGATCAGAACAGGACAACATAGGCAACACAGTACTTTACATTAAGTCAACTGGACATCAACAGTATCTAACGCCATATCTCTTACTCTGCTATAGTTGAGCATAGTTTCAATTACAATAATATCAAACATAACACAATAGTATAAAGCCATGCATATAGT
>PVJX010016187.1:0-40879 GCA_004027295.1 Dolichotis patagonum
TAAATATAGTGCTGGAAGTACTAGCGAGAGCTATTAGACAAGAGAGAAAAATAAAAGGCATAAGGATAGGAAAAATGAAGTTAAATTATCAGTATTTGCAGATGACATGATACTCTACATAGAAGACCCCCAAACTCCACTGAAAGACTCCTAGGTATAATAAATAAATTCAGTAATGTAGCTGGATACAAAACCAACACTTAAAAATCAGTAGCATTCCTATACACTAACAACAAACTCAGCAAGAAATAAAAGAATCCACAACTTTCACAATAGCATCCAAAAAATGAAATACTTAGGAATCAATCTAACAAAAGAAGTAAATGATGTATTCAGAGAAAATTATAATACCCTGAAAAATGAAGTTGAAGATGATGTCAGAATGTGGAAAGACTTTCCCTGTTCATGGATAGGAAGAAAAAATATTGGGAAAATGGACATTCTCCCAAAATTGTTATACAGACTTAATGCAATCCCCATCAAAATACCACTAGTATACCTCATAGACCTAGAGAAATCATTCCTAAAATTCATCTGGAACCAGAAAAGACCTAGAACAACAAAGGCAATTCTGAGCAACAAAGGCAAGGCAGGAGGCATCACAGTTCCTGACTTGATAGTTATACTACAATGTTAATGTAATAAAATCAGCATGGTACTGGAATAAAAACAGATCTGAAAGTCAATAGAATAGATTAGAAGATACAGCTACAGCTACAAACATGCTCAACCACCTTATCTTTGATAAAAGGACCAAGCAGTTTCACTGGAAGAGTGTCTCTTTAATATGTGGTGCTGGAAAAACTGACTCTTCATATGCCGAAAACTAAAACTAGACCCTTGCCAATCACCATGTACTAAGCTAGAGTCAAAATAGATCAAAGATCTAAATATTAAAACAGAAACACTAAATCTGCTGGAAGATACAGTAGATAGAAATCTTGAAGACATAGGGATAAGCAGAGAATTCATGAACAAAAATTAAACCATTTGGGAAATACTTCCCAGAATCAATAACTGGGCCCTCATTGTATTAAAAAGTTTTTGCATGTCAAAAGAAATCTCCAACAGAGTAAAAATGAAACACATGAATTTTGAAAAAATCATAGTGAACTGTCCCTCAGACAAAGTACTACTGTCTAGAACATATAAAGAATTTTTAAAAAATCAGACTCTTGAAATTCGAAGACTCAATGCAAAAGTGGACATCTGAGATAAATACACAGTTCAGATAAAGAAATACAAATGACAAATAAATACATGAAAAAATTTCAACATCATTGTTCATTAAAGAAATGCAAATTAAAACCACACTGAGATTCCATCTTACTCCAGAAATAATAACCAGGATAAAGTAAACTACCAACAACAAATGCTGGAGAGGCTGCAGAGAAAAAGTAATTCTTCTGCACTGTTGGTGGGAGCGTAGACTGGTGCAAACACCATGGAGGTCATTCTGGGGATTACTCAAAAAGCCTGGCTTGGAAGTCACATTTGACCCAGCTATCCCACTTCTGTGCATATTCCCAGAGGAATTGAAAGCATCATATCACAGTAATATATGTACCCCATGTTTATAGCAGCACAATGTGTAATAGCCACATCTTGGAAACAACCTAAGTGCCCATCAACTGAGGAATGGATAAAAAAGCTGTGGTATTTTTATAAAATGGAGCACCACTCAGCTAAAAAGAATGATCACATTGAGATATTTATAAGTAAGTGGACACAACTGGAGACCATACTCATAAGTGAAATAAATCAAACTCACATGAGTAAATACTGTATTGTCTCCCTAGTGTAAGAAATGGTAAGAGTACATAAGATACAAAATCTTCAATAAATACAGCAAAACGTTAAGAATCTTCTCAAAGCAGAAAAAACTAATATCTCAGAGAAAAGCAGGAAAAAGAAAAAGGAATGGAAAAATATCAAAATCTGTATAAACACATTTAGAATAGCTAAGATGATTCTTCTACAAGTTCTATAAATTTGTAGAACAAAGCAGTTAATAGTCATAAGATTGGAACAATTTTGCCTGTTTGTGTCAGGTGACCTAAGGAACTCTTGAAGATCACTATATAAAATATCAACCTTAGTTTTGTTCCTACCACTGTGTTTTGAAGGCCTGTATCATGATTGTTTTGGGCTCTTTGCTATTATTATTTATCTGTCTTTTTTGTTTCTTATTTTTCCAGTAATCTGTTTTGTTTGGTTTTGTTTTTTGCTCTAATGCAGAAAGGATAGGTATACACGTAGGGGCTTATACGTGCCTATAACTTGCCTAAACAGTTTTTGAGAATCAATTATATTATGTTTGATGCAATAAAGAACTATTTTGAAGAAAAACAGACATTATGGTATCCATTGCTGATTTCATATCACCATGCTGTGAAATCCAATAATGCTTCTATTCTTTGTTCAGTGGTTTTAGTCTGTTTTGTATTATTTAATTTCAACACACATGAAGGTATGGACAGCTATTTTGAAAGAATAAGATGATGGCAGCCATTTTTAATTTTCATATCATCTGGTTTGGAAGGCCTGTAATACCTTCATTACACTGATCAGTTTTATACTATTTTGTTTTGTATAAATTCATTGTGTGTGAAGATGTAGACAACTATTTAGAAGAATACAAGAGACATTATGGAAACCACTATAGATCTCCTGTTGTCTTGCTTTGAAATCTGTGTCATTTACATCGTTTCCTTCTGATATGCTTTGTTCTGTTTTGTTATGTTTAGTTTTATCCCTTTTTTAGAATTAAACAAAAATTTTTTAAAAAGTATAAATTGCCATATCAACAATATTGAGTCTTCCTATATAAAACATGGTGTTTATCTCCATAGGAGATAAAAAGCAATTTCTGGGTAAGCAGAGACTGTTACACATTGCTAAGAAGTTGCAGTCTGACTGAAGAGGACTGACTCATCAAGCCATTTCCCCCTGAACTGGTATCCTCACTAATGCTCCCTTGTTGGTGGGGGAGGGGGATCCCCAGAAGCAGCATGGGGCTTGGTTGCAAGGTAAACATGGTGAAAAGGCACTGAGAGGCAGGTGGAGCTATCAATAACAAGGTTCAGAGAGAGGAGAGCTATGGCATTCCACAAATCCTCTAAAAAGCAAAATTAGTTCACTGTTAATATTCATGCTTTATAAATATAAAGATCTAATACTATGATTCTTCCTCTAATTACTGCCTTAGTTATATTGCAGACATTTTTACAAAATGAGTTTTCATTTTCCTTCTATGTGAAATAATATTTTTTATTTTAAAATGAAAAAAGAGTAAAAATGATACAGAAATTCAAAATATATGAGATTAACAATCATTAATACATTACATATTATTATCTTCAAAGTAGTTACTCAGATTACAAGATATAGACATGAAAAAAATGATTAAACAATGATAGCACAAACCATTCTTTCTGATGGACTCTTTTTGTTAACAGAGTCTAGTAATGTAATTCATGATTTCTTATTCCTTTTCTGATGTCTTCTTTGAATTATGAGTTATTTAGAAGTTTGTTGGCCAAGTTCCAAACTTGAATTTCCAGTACATTGTTGTTATTCTTATTTATTATGATTTGGTCATACAGTACACTGTAAGATATGCATCTGCTTTAAATTTATTGAGTCTTGTATTATTGTCTATCATACTTAGCATCTTGGTAAATGCTCCATGTGAAATTAAATGAATGTATATTTGTTACTGGGTGATATAACCTATAAATGTCAACTAGATCAAGATGACTGAAAACTATGTATAATCTATAGATTTTTTGATTTTTGTTGTACCAATTACTGAGTAAGGAAACTTATAATTATGAATAATATAAGAACATTAGACCACAAATCCAGATTTGGTGGAGAGGACTGATGAAATTGTAGCATCTTTTCTATGTAGCAGGATTTTGCACAAGTCTAACTTTAAATTTTCTTCATTATATAAGTATGCAGTCATAAATCATAAGGACATATCCATTAATAAAATTCATTTCTAAAAAAATAAATGAATATATAAATAGCAAAACTGTATAAATTACTATTATATGTTATTCTGTATTATTAGAAACATCTGAACTTACAAATTCTTCAATTGCAGCACAATGGAAATCCTATATATACAAATTCAGGAAAAGAAAGTTAAGTAAATTGAAAAAGCAAGACAGTGAGAGAGGAGGGAGCGAGATGTAATTGTGCTGTTTGTCATTTATTCATGGAGAGTCCACTGACAGAAAAATTCCTGGTGGCCTTGACTCTCAAGAGGAGTGGTCTCAAATCTGATTTCCATCACATCACAGATAGCAGATAAATAGCCATGTGTCAAAGGCTCTGACATTCAATAAATGGAACACAGAATACACCCTGATTGCTTTTTCTACTTTCAGTGAGTCATGTGCTATGAAAACGGCCATGAAAATTATAGAGGTACACCTTAAATATATATAAATTTGTTTGTCAATTATAACTTAATACTACAGTAAAATTTTTAAGTCCTGAAGCTAAATATCTCACTTGTATTTGACATATTTGACATATTGCTTTTTTGTCAGTTTTTAAATTTTTTTCAGATAATTTCTGCCATTGTCATACTGCATTACATGAAAATAAGGTTGGCTGGGAAGATTTATTTCCTTCCTTCCATTCTTCCTTCTTTTCTTCTTTCCTTTCTTCTTTTTTCTTTCTGTCTTTCTTTCCTTTCTTTCTTCTTAGTTTCATCCTTCCTATGCATTTTAAAGATAATATTCCACATAATATTTAATTATTAGAGTTGAACTGAAGGGCAACATAGTATAGTGGTTATGACCATAGCTTTTTGCTTAGAGAGATGGGACGCTGAGCTTGCTCTGTCACTCCTGGCAACAACCAGAATAGCAGTATTCAGAGGAGGAAAAATTGTCAGTATATTAACCTACCCAACCAGTTGCCACTTGTATGATTTCCAGCCATTTGTTTGAATGTCTGAAATTTTCTTTTCCCATATCAAAAAGGGAAATAATAAAACCTTCTCCAATGCAGTTTTAAAGAAAGAGATATAATTCATGTTACCTTCTAGTTGTAGGTTCTGGAAGATACAAAGTGTCCTAGATATGTTCATGGACAAACAAATGCACTGTATTAGCATTTTATTAGCAGATTTTATACTGCTAGAGAGATAACACACAAAAAGAAATGGTGTATTTCCTTCATAGTTTTAAGGTTTCAGCATCACAAATCAGGCCAGTGCCTCTAGTTTGACCTCTGGTGAGGACGATATATGGTGAGCATCATTGTGTCAGGTCACGCAGTAGCTTTCATGGTAGGAGAGCATAATCATCATTTGAACAGAAGCAAAGAGAAAGTGAAAGGACAGGTAGGGTTATATTTGCTCTTTTTATGGCATCTTTTCACAAGAACTCAAAGGACTGCAGAAGAACTACCTCTTGTCAACAGTATGCTACGGGCTCCCTGCCCACTCCTGAATATTCCACCACCTCTGAAAAACATCTTTCTGAGGACCCAAGCTTTAATAGAATTGGCCCTTTGGGTGGCTTAAATCACATTCAGTTCACAGCATACAGGCAATTGTAAGAGGACCAGTGGTAGAAGTTACCACTGTTTCTGCTCTAATTTTTAAAATTTCCTCTATTCTGTGAGCTTTGGGTTTAACTTGCTCTTCTTTTCCTAGAAGCTTGAGATGAAGCATTAGATTGTTTATTTGTGCTCATTCTGCTTTCTTGATATGACAATTTATTGCTATATATTTCCCTCTTAAGACTATTTCATTGCATTCCACAGATTACAATATTTTGTTACCACATTTTCATTGAATTGTAAGTATTGCTTTATTTCTTCTTTAATTTCATCTGGAGCCCACTGGTTGTTCAAAAGGTTGTTATTTAATTTCTATGTATTTATGCAGGTTTTGCAATTTCTTTTGCCATTAATTTCCAATTTCAGTGCACTATGGTCAGATATTATGCATGGGATGATGCAGAAATTAATGCAATTGAAACTAAAAAAAATACAAAGAATTAATGAATCAAAAATTTGGTTTTTTCAGAGAATAAACAAAACTGACAAACCTCTAGCTAACTTTATAAAGAAAAAGAAAGAAAAAAACCCAAAGTCACACAATAAGAACTGAAAGGAGGAAATTACTACAGATCCCATGGAAATTTAAAAGATCATGAATACCTACTTTGAAAATTTCTACTCACATAGGATGGAAAACACAGAGGAAAGAGACAGATTTCTAGAAACATGAACTAACAAAACTCAACCAAGAAACTATAACAATTTTGAATAACCCAATATCAGCTAATGAAATAGAAAACATAATAAAAAAATACTTACCAACAAAGAAAAACCCAGGTCCTGACGGATTCACAGCTTAATTCTACAAGAAATTTAGAGAAGATTTGATGCCAATAATCATTAAACTCTTCAATGAAATTGAAATAAAGCAATACCTAAATCATTCCTCGAGGCAAGTATTACTTTCATACCAAAACTAGAGAAAGACCCAACCAAAAAGGAGAACTATAGGCCAATCTCACTAATGAACTTAGATGCAAAGATTCTCAATAAAATACTGGCAAATAGAACACAACAAATCAAGAAGATTATACATCATGACCAAGTGGGGATCATTCCAGGAATGCAGGGGTGGTTTAACATATGCAAATCAATAAATGGGATACACCACATCAACAGAGCCAAAATGGGAACCACATGGTCATCTCAATAGATGCAGAAAAAGCTCTTGATAAGGTCCAACACTTGTTCATGATAAAAACCCTTCAGAAACTCGGAATACATGGTGTCTACCTCAACTTATAAAGGCCATCTATGACAAACCAACAGCCAATATTTTACTAAATGGACAAAAACTGAAAGCTTCCACTTTAAAATTAGGAACAAGATAAGGATGACCACTATCACTACTCCTTTTTGATATGGTTCTGGAAATACTAGCCAGGGCAATCAGACAAGAGAGAGAAATAAAAGGAATAAAGATAGGAAGGGAAAAAGTTAAATTACCACTGTTTGCAGATGACATGATACTCTATATAGAAGACCAAAAAACTCCATTAAAAGACTACTAGAGATAATAAACAAATTCAGCAGTATACATGGATACAAAGTCAGTGTTCAAAAATCAATAGCATTCCTGTACACAAACAAGAAACTCAAAAAGAGAGAAATTATGGAAATGTCACCCTTTACAATAACATCTAAAAAAATGAAACACTTAGGAATCAACCTAACTGAGAATGTAAAAGACCTATATGCTGAAAATTATACTATGCTAAAAGAGGAGATTGAAGAGGATATTAGAAAATGGAAGTATATTCCTTGCTCTTGGTTAGGAAGAACCAATATTTTGAAAATGGCCATACTCCCAAAAATTTATACAGATTTAATGCAATCCCAATCAAAATACCATTGACATACCTCACAGATCTAGAGAAAACACTCCTAAAATTCCTTTTTGAAACAGAAGAAACCTATAATAGCAAAGGTAATTCTGGGCAATAAAGGCAAGGCAGGAGGCATCTCAATTCCTGACTTGAAACTATACTACAAATACACAGTGATAAAATCAGCATGGTACTGGCAAAGAAATAGACCTGAGGATCAATGGAACAGATTAAAGATGCAAGTATAAGTACAAAGACACTCAGCCACCTGATATTTGACAAAGGGCTAAACATGTTCTCTGGAAGAAGAATAGCCTCTTTAATAAATGGTGTTGGAAAAATTGGCTCTCCATGTGCAGAAGACTAATCTATGTCTATCACCATGCACAAAACTAAAGTCTAAGTGAATCAAAGACCTAAACATTAAAACAGAAACACTAAATCTACTGGAAGTCAAGGTAAGTAGAAGTCTTGGAGACAAAGGGGTAGGTAGAGAATTCATGAAAAAAATGCAAACTGCACAGGAAACATTTCAGAGAATCAACAACTAGGATCTCGTATTATTGAAAATTTTCTGCACTTCAAAAGAAATCACCAACAGGATGAAAAGAAAGTCCACAAAATGGGAAAGAATTTTAGCCAGTAACTCCTCAGATGAAGGACTTAAAAACATAAAGAATTGAAAAATATCAACCCCCTAAATTCAAAGACCCTCTCCAAAAATGGGTGCTTGAGATGAACACGCAGTTCTCAGAGTAAGATATACAAATGGCAAATAAATACATGAAGAAATGTTCACCATCACTGGTCATTTGAGAAATGCAAATTAAAACAACATTGAGATTTCATCTCACTCCTGAAAGAATAGCTGCCATCAAGAAATCAAATGATAACAAACGTTGGCGAGGCTCGGGGGAAAAAGGAACACTGCTCCACTGTTGGTGGGAGTATAGACTGGTGCAACCACTATGGAAATCAGTATGGAGAATTCTCAGAAGACTAGAACTGGAAGCTCCATTCAACCCAGCTATTCTCCTCCTGGGTATTTTCCAAGAAATACTGAAAAGCTCATATCACAGTGACATACATGCACCCATGTTCATAGCAGCACAATTTGTAATAGCTAAATCTTGGAAATGACCAAGATGCCCATCAACTGCAGAATGGATGAAAAAGATGTGGTATTTTTATACAGTGGGATATTACTCAGCTATGAAGAGGGATGATCTTGAGGTCTTCATAGGGAAATGGAGACAACTGGAGACTGTCCTCATTAGTGAAATAAATAAGAATCATATTTATAAATATTACATTGTGTCTCTAGTGTAAAAAATAATAACTGTAGGAGCAATAAAACCCAAAATGCATAATTGCTACTGTAAGAAAGAGAGGAAAAGAAAGTGCTCTAAAGGATATAACTGCATGTATGTTTAAGTATGGAAGATAGATGACCATGTTACTGTTTTTGTTGGATCATTGAGCAGAACTGTTAACAGTCTCATTGTTTGAATGTCTATTTTGTATGCTTTAATTTTGTAACTTGAATAACTACTTCTAAGATGACAGTATGTCATTTATCAAGTAGTGATTTCTTAATGTTTCTTTTTTTCCTTTGGAATTCTGTATTACTATCCTTTTTTCTGTTTTGTTTTGTTGTTTTTTTGATTTTTGCTCTCACTTTGAATAAAATTCTTTAAAAAAATTACCACTGTTGCCTTAATGATAGTAATTTCAGATCATATATCTGGCAGCAGCAAAACATTTCTACTAGACCTCATTGCATCAAGCAATTATAGGGGATATATTACCATAGGAGAGTATTTGTTGAAAAACAAACACTTGTAACATGAAATATTTACTTTTCTTTTTGTATATGTCTTTGTAGCCTGATAACTGCAATTTTGCTTTGTTATAGTTAGCTGTCGTGCTCAAACATTGGTGTGCTTTGAACACGAAGGGCTGACAGAGCCCAGTTAGAGGGACCAGATGACAGTTACAGAGCTGCAGACTGTGACATGGGAGGTGATGTGGAGCGTGCATGCATGTGAGGCTTTGCTTGCCTCATGCTACGCTGCACAATGTTCTGAAATCCATAAGTGTCCTAGATGCTCCTCAGTGGTACTAGAACAGATTGCCTATCAGAGGCCACTTTCATTCATTGGCCCTGCCTGACAAAAATGCAGTCATATCCCTGGAAAATTTATAGCTCAGTTGCAATGCTAGGATATGGAGGATTTATACTGAGCCCCAGTAAAGTGCAAATATCTAACAGGAAAACAAATGTTAGTGATTGTAAAAGTCCTTAGACAGCTTTATATATTTGTTTAATTTTTGGTAAAATAAAGATCTTCCCATAATATTGCATAAGTCAATTATCTCCTTGTACCCTAGAATTTAAATAACATGTACATTTTATAATTACATACATATTTGGTAAGTACCAGAAACTAAACTTTGATATATTGTTCCATGAAACAGAAATGGTTGTCTATATGCACAGGTCTGCACTTGGAGTCAAATGAATTTTTTGAAAAAGGACTGGCATTGAGCAGGTCAGAAATCCAAGTTCAGCATGTATCCTGCTTTTTCTATATGATGAGAGCCTCATGCTAGAATTAATTGGTTAATTTTGTCATCATGCATTCCTTAGTCCTCTTTCATGAAGGCGGAAAAAGTCTCGTGTATAGTTTGCAATGTGACACTCATATGGGCTCAGCTTCTCTTGGTACATTTAGTTCAGGTAGTTAGATGTCAGTGTTAATAACTCTACTTTTAATTTCAGTACAGGTGACATGAACAAAGGAGAAAAGCAAACTTCTATTTTATTGCTAATACTTTACACCTAGTCATTTTCAACCATCTGATTATGATGTGCAATTTATCAAATGGAGGTGTTCCAGCAATGTCAAAATTGAAGCTAGGAAGATCATTTTTCATTCAGGAAAAAAAAATCTTCCTTAAATGTGTATAAGATGGCATTCTTTTACAGGCGTGGACAAATCCAAACAAGAATTGTGAGATCTATTAGAATAAGAACAATGCAAATACACCAGCAGCAGTTAAAAGTTTAATAACAATGACATCAAGATGATGGTGTTGGTTTTCTTTGGGTTTCCTAAACTTTTCAAAAGGATTTGAAACTTGTAGCAAGTGAAGCTAGGAAAACTTTTTGTATAAAACAGTCAAAATAGACAAGGTAAATTGGCACACATACTTTGAAACTATTTTCTAGAATGTTGAAAAATAGATTAAAACATTTGAATCATATGACTTAGTTATAGGCTTTCTATTTATGTATTAGTAACATGGGTGAAAGAATTAAAAACACAAATGTGGAAATAAAATGATTGGACAGGTTGATAATACCTCCAGTTATATCATTTAAACTAGTCAAAAGCATATAATTAGCTGTTTCATTTTAAATAACAACACCAATTGTATATAACTCCCCCGAACAAACCAAAACTCAGCACTGGCATGGTAAGATGTACATCAGTTGGTGAAAATGACATACAGTATGTGAGAACAACAGCATAAAAGAACAATGCATGTTTGAAGAGAATATAGGAGTACATATGAGAGTTTGCTGATTGGGAAAATATAGTCAGAGACAGGAAGTTTCTTAGCTTCATGAGGGAATCAGGAATGACTTGAAATTTTGACTGATTTAATTAACCTGTGTTTTCTCATTTCTGAATTGTGAAATACAATACTAATTTCTTCATGGAGTGCTACAAGTTAAATAATGACATGCACACAAACTTTGTAGCACACTGCTTGCCAGGTGATAAGATTTCAAACCATTTTTGTTACAATTGGGGTTTTTGTTGTACAGTATATTTTGGGACTTTTAAAAATTATTATTGTGGTGGTGGTGGTTTTTCACTTCCCAATAAGAATTTAAGTATCTGAAGTGCAATACTGCACAATGTAGAGGACATTGTGCCTACATTAGCACTATATTTTTGGTGACATTCAAAATGATAGTTGTCAAGAAACAATAAAGACTAAAGCATCAATGAAGATGCAGGAGTCAACGTGAATGACATAGGTAAACTATTAACAGAAGTAATAGCAGAAAATTTCCCAAACATGGGAAAGAATCTGATACACACATAAGTGAGGCATATAGAATGTCAAACAGTCACAGTCAACATAACTCTACACACAGACATATAATAATTAAGATCCCAGACATATAGTATAAAAACAGAATACTACAAGCTGATAGAGAAAAGATTCAACTCATCTTTCAAGGAAAGCCCATTAGAATCATGGCAGACACTTCAGCACAACCCTCAAGCTAAGATGAGCTTGGGGGAAGTATTTCAAGCCCTGAAAAAAAAAGCTTTCAACCCAGATTATGTACCAAAAAACTTTCTTTGAAATTTAATGGAGAAATAAGATACTTCCATGACAAAGAACAACTGAAGAAATTCTGTCTACCAAACCAACACTAGAAAGAGTACTGAAGGACATACTAGATAGACATAACAATGACTACAATTTCCAGAACAACAACAGAAAGAAACCACCAGGCAGGGCAAGCAATTAAACAAGGAGGAAAAGCAGAAAACCAACAGCAGGAAAATAACATGAGAAAATTGAACCAGTACATATTAGTTACATCCATCAATGTAAATTGCCTCAATTCACCTATTAAAATGATAGTTCTCAAGAGAGTCCTTTCCCACTAGATTGGTCATGATCATCTTGAAACCCTCTTTTCTTGTATTTAAAAAAAATGCTTCCTGTATTTTAAAAAATGCTTTCCACTATTATATTTTTTCTGGAATTTTCATCTCCCCATTTATACAGGATTTCCTACCAAAATAAACAGTCCAAATCCCATTTACAAAATACCACTGTTGTGCTATGAAATTCATAATGATGTTATCCTATCATCAGGAAAACTTTCATTTTCCTTATTTGACACTGTCCTGACATGATTTTTCCATGTTGTCAAATGGCTTTGGCTGCCCTTATTGTCTGTGTATTGTCCATGTCCATGTATGTCCATGTGGTTACTTTTCTGTCATTGCTAAGACAAAATATTAGTTGTAGTCAGGAATTGCAAGGAAATATTTACATACAGGACATATAATTTATAGAATTATTATTTTGTGACAGTCACAAGAAGTGCAGCAAATCTGTCCACATTCTAAGTCCCAAAGAATCAACTGAAGGCCTGGATCCCACAACAATGCCCTGCATGAGTTCAGCTGAAGACCTATAGCCCATGACAATGACTCATGCAATTCTGTTTCACAGATCTGCTCTCTGAAGGTGCAAAGGTCGGCAGTGTAAGCTAGAAAGTCTGTGCATGAAGGATCTGTGGCATCAGGCTGAGGACTCAGCATGGGAGCCAAGAAGCAACACTCAAAATAAGGACCAGGATTCCCTGAAAAATACCACAGCCATCCTCAGCAACAATAGGTCCTGAGCTCCTCCAGTGATGAGAACAGCCATGTTCATATCAAGAAGCCAGTGTAAAGAGCTTCTCCTAGAGATTGAACAGCACACATCACCCCCTCTGGAGCCAGGAAGTGATGTTCAGTGTGAGAACCAGAGTGCCCCCAAAGTGAACCACCGCCATTCTCAGCAACAGCAAGGTCCCAAGCAACTCTGATGATGAGAACAGCCAAGTTCATATCAGGAAAGAAGCTCAACAAGCTCCTCCAGGACATTCCAAGGCAACAGGAGAACCAACAGCACAAAACAACACTGAGGAGAACCCACAATGCTTAACTCTTCCTCTCCAGTTCTCCTTTGAATAACAGCAACAGTCCTCTGGTGGACCATCCACTCAGCACCATAATGATTCAGTTCACCTGGTATTATAAGTTGACTACCAGTTATTCATCCACCAAAATACCTGATCCAAAACTAAGGAAGAAAAGGCTATAGCACACAGTATGTGGAAGTTTCAGTCCATAATCAGCTGACTCCAGGCAGAGAGCATGGCAGAGGAACAACTGTTCATGAATGGAAAACACCAAAGCAACAAGAACAAAAAAAAGGAAGAGCAAACCTCCCCTACACTGCATGCAGTCTACCTGCCCATAGGTGGGCAGCACTCATACCATATCCACGCCCTTCTCTTGTACAGGCTCATGGTGTTTACACCCTGCTGAGGCACTTAGTTAAACTTCTGAACTTCTCAAGTTGACACAAAGAACAACATTCTAGAGGGATAGGGTTTGTCCTCCATATCCTCAAATATAGAACTTCTGAGTCACTTAGGTAAGCTTCTAGACTTCTCAAGTTAACAAAATGTATCAACCATCACACCACACTTTGAACTTAATCTGTCTTGTTCTGTGTTCCCATTGGTCCATTTTTTTCTTATCTTCTTTAACATTGGGGATGCTATTTCTTCTAGTTTAGTTACGTGTTCTTGAAGTTTTTCTTGTTACATAATCCTATAGTGGTCTTCCTATCCACTCCCACCAATCACTATTAAATTATGCAAATGTTGCATAAGCCTGGTTAATATTAAGTCTTGTTTTGGAGTTTTATTTTATTGGTCATATATCTTGGTCTCTCTAACTAGACATCATCTGCTTTTTTCCTAGATATCCATTGTATGTGGCAACATATTATATATAAATTCACCAGGCAGGTGCATGATATGTTGTTATTAAGTGAATTAATAATGCTGCTCTGAATCATGTCCCTCAACATTTAATTCCTGTTATGTCTCAGTCATACATATCCAAAAGATATAAAATAATGCTGTGTTTAAAGAGTATTTTAAAGATACCAATGGACTACAGAGAGAATTTTACCTGTATTCACAAATATCTCTCATTCCAATGACATGTTAATACTTCATATACAGAATTTCACTTTATTTCTTGTCTATGGTGACTTCACTGAGAGACCACTTCGTAGTGAGGAGAATGGTTTGAGTTTCCCTGTGATGTCACCTCATTATTTATATACCATGAAGCAGAGTCACAGGGTTAGCATTTGACAGGATTTCCTGTTCCAGTATGCAAATTCTGTAAAGCTTTCCCCTCACAAAAATCAAATATCCACCAGACCTTCCTATAGTCTTCCCTGAGGATTACACTGAACATTGAGCCCAATACAGTGCTGCACATTATACCACTGAGCTGCTGGAAGCTTTCAGCTTTCACTAGGCACAGTAGTCAAGGGAGCTATTAACATCCATCTAAACCCAGAGCTCAGCATTCTGGATGAGACTAGTGCCACAGGTTCCTTCAAAGTATGATTTTTCTTGATTCTTTTCCATTGGATGTGTGAAAGTATGAAGGAGGCTTTAACAGTTGGAGAGGGAGAGAGAAGATGTCTAGAGTGATGACACATTTAAAAATAACATCCTGAGAAGCCCTAAGCTCTCCAGCTATGGATTCTAAATATAGTTGTGCCAACAGGAGAGATGTGCACCCGTTGGGCTTCCGAAATCAGTTCCAGCTCCAGGTAAAATGACACTTCCAGGGAGCTGGCCTATGATGGAACATTTTAGCCCTCCCAAAGCTTTCAGTGTCAGTCTCTTCTTATAAAACCTCACCTTTCTCAGAGCATAGAGTAGTAATAACTCATCCATAGTGAATTCCTAGCTTTAGATTATTGTTAATTCTCTATAAACTCACTTTATTTTTAACAAAAAGGATTTCTAGGTAATGATATTTATTAGAAAAGAAAAAATAAGCTCCAAATGCAATTAGTACTATTTCATCTTGTACATATTAATTTTACACTTGATCTTAGCCAAAAGGCCGAGAAGCGATGTACATATTAATTTTAATGTGCTTCATTTTCTTGCCTTAAGTTGGCCTTTTTTCCTTTTTTGTAAATAAGCCAAAACCATTGCTGCAGTAAACAGATTTTTAACACTCCAAACAATATATTATACAGCATCAGAAGAAAGCAAAGTTCTTATTTTTACATGATTTCTACATGACTCTTTCATTTTTGCATTGTGTTCCATGCAAACACAATTTGAATATACAATCCCCTAAACCTCAATTAAAAGCAATCCTTTTTGAGCCCATTGTTAAAGCTGAGCATGAAGCGATCTATTATGGTTCCTGCTCACTGCATATTTATTGTGTTGAGATTTATTGCATTTTAATGGCTACATGTTCATAAGTTGATCCTCAACTAGGGCTATTTAAAAACCTCCAATGATGAGCTAACTATAACAAACTTGCCATCTGTGTCTCTGAGGAAGCAAGAGTTTTAAATTTAGTCAGCTTTGTTGCCATTCTATTTTTTAGCCCTACCTCTTCTGTAAATTCTTTTCTACAGACTCTTAATTCTGGAGGGAAGTAGTGGGTAGATCAAGCTGACTCGTTAACAAGCGTGGGAAACAGAAGGAATTTCTGACTTCATGTAGTGGTGGCAGTTTAGTATTCTAATCCGAGCTCTCCCTTTCTCCTTCCTCTCTCCCCTTTGAATCAAGATACTGAGGGGCTACCCACTCCTCTGTCACTGTACCTGCAAAGGCGAGTCAATGTGCTGGGATCTGCAGCAGAACGTGGGTGCTGCTGTCTCCCGTACACTGATTCATTCACCGATTTGCAGCTGAGTGTCATCACAGTAGGCCTCTGCAGGAAGAGCTGGGCCTTGAAACCCATTTCTTTGCTTTAACAGAGTCTCAAAATGATCTGTTTATCCTGATGTAATTTAGAGTATCTATTCTTTCTGATCTTTGTTTCCAATGCTTTAAAAAATGCTAAGGGTTTTAGATTTCTTTTCACATATATTTTTTCTTTGTCGTTTTTAAATTTTATTTTAAAGGGGGTAAAATTAAACACAACAAAACAGAACAGAACAGGACATAAAAAAGCATAAATTTCAAAGCTAGGCAACCAGAGACCTTCACTATCTGTCATATTGTCTCTTGTTTTCTTCCAAATGGTTGTCCATATCTTTGCACATGGGGAGCTCATACTAAATAACGTAGCCAATCTTTTCACAAGATGTGTAGTTCACTGGCTCCCACTTGCTAAGGGGTCAGGAGACACGGGACAGGGGACAGGACGACATGAGATGTTCGATTCTCAGTCCATGCACCGGCAAGCTCACAGCCACCACCCAGAGAGGGGAGGAGCTCCTTGTTCTCCCGGAACCCCGAGTCAACCGCATGGTGCAGGTCCTGAGGCATCAGGGTCTTTCCCCTGTGGGACCCCGAAAGTCCACCATACTCACCTGCTATTTCTTTCTGATGAATTGACCATTACATTTCCAAAGTTCTGAAATGGCCAACAGACCACAGAAAGAATTCTCTTTAGGCTCCTGTTTGAAACCAGCAGCTACAGCAATCTGCTTTCCTTGCTTCTGGACCATCCATATGTTTTTTTCATTTTGACCTTGCCTATTTTTGTTCTTCCATCCCTCCACAAATATTTAGCATAAAATCATGAAGGAATGAAAAATATTTCTCCTTAATTTTGGTCAAAATTCATCCTTTTCAATTTGGTGCTTTTGATGTTAACCAAAATTCAATCACAGAGCACAGTTTTTATTAGTTATGATGACAACTTCACGTACCCAGATCACTAAAATTATTTTACCAAGCATATGGGTGATAAATGTCAATGAATTTGAGGATTCCTCATCTATCATTCATTTTACTGGGTTTCCCCATAAATGCCCATTCACTATAACAAAGACCTCTATTTTAAAAATATGTATCTTTTTTGTTCAAAATCATCATACCTTACATATTATTGACCTGAATCAGGATCCAAATACCAGAAAGGCTTTTTCTTTTCTGAAAGAAGATTCATTAATTAAAACTGGAAAAATAACCTGGGTTACATGGAAGGTACAGATTAAATCAGTACTTAGACATATCCTTATCCAGAATAATCAGTGGACTAGTATTAAAGTGTATGTTTCTAAACATTAACTTAGAAGACAAATCAACCTATGCCTGTTACTCATGCAGAATATGCATTGTAAGAATAGAAGCAAAAATGACTAGATTCTGTCACTCTACTTTCATCAGTGCACATTATAGTCACAGGCACTATAGAATTTTATGATGCTACGTTTTGACATTGTCAGACACACTATTCACAAATCTAATTAATTTAAATTAACAGTTAAGGTGCCCTTTCCCACTTTAAGAACCTAATTTTCTAGACACTTTCTTACCTTTCACCTAACTTTACATTTCATTAAATATGAATTGTCCTGAGATAATCATAGCATTGTACACATGTATTGTGCCATACTGTGTTATGTAAATATGTAACATTAAAAATTAATTTTAAAATCAAGATCAATTTTGAATCTGGTCTTTGTAATATATCCCAACTGAAGCAAGCAATGTTTAGCAAAAAGGATGAAAAGGAGAGATGATCTGTGGAGAAGAGGGCTTGGTCTGAATTCTACAATCTCAAAATCCACTGTGCCTCTCAGGCTGTGACTAAGGGATCCCCAAATCCACCCAACTCATTCTGGTTCTGAGTATGATTGCCTTTCCTTTTTCTTCCCCAAGCCCTCATCTCATGCCAGTCTTCCAGTTCATCTTGACTCTGATTCCTGGAAAAAATTACTAGCTCTGAAAACAGAAAAGAAAGCTACTAATGGGAACATTTCTATTCCATTAACTTGGATCAATTCTGAAGTTTGGTTAATTGGTCAGGCTTCATTCTAAAGGTTCTGATTGCTTGCTTTTGATCTTGTCAATGTGAAATTGCATTAAAAATAATAATGATCCATATAACTCCTGCGGATACTTATTAGCAATAAATAGGTAGACTATTTCTTCTGACTCTTAATGCTAAGGAACTACACAATGACATTAGGATCCTTAAAACAATTTTTAAAATTCCTTTCCTTTATTTTCTTTGAATTTTCTCTTTTGTATACCCATCTATCTGGTATAAATGAATGTTCAAAATTCATCCCCAAAGTATGTTCCTAGAAATATAAAGTATGAATGCCACTGTGCCTTAACCTTATTCAGTTAATATTAAAGAATAATTTTAAGCATCTTTTCAATTGTACTAAATAATATTCTAATCTATCAAAAAGAGAACTGATCTTGGAGTGAGACCAATCTGCTTGTTGCCATGACCACAAACCACATGTGTGACCTTGCACAAGCCACTTAATCTTTTAGCAAGTCCTCGCTTGAAAGCTACAACTGATTTTTTCTTAATTGGTGTGTTAAGAATAGACAGAGTCTGAATTTTTAATACATGCATCTTTTCCCTGACTTTTACATCTTTCCCCATGGAGAAAGATTTTGGAGTTACTTTACATAAATAAAGCTAACCTATTGCTTTTGGTTGTAGTAAAGGTGGTAGGACCCTTTGGGAAGGATGTTGTTAGCTGTAGTCATTTATGTTCCCCCAAGACCTAGAAAATAGGAGAAACTGGAGGAGTTAATTAATATGCTGTGTAACATACAGTTTCCTTGAAGAATTCTAGGGTCTAAAGCTTTTCAATGCCATCATCTGAAAGAACACTTCTTTGGCTTTTTTATTTCTTCAATAAATACAAAAACCTAAAGTGAAGGTAATTTGTATATACTTCTTGGGAGGTATGTTCTATAAATATCAATTAAGTATTTTATTTGATTGTGCTGATTAAATCTTGTACAATCTTACTTATTTTCTGTCTAAATGTTCTGTCAGTTATTGAGAGGAGATTATTGCAATATCTGACTATAATTTAGGATAGCTTTCTTTCTCCTTTCAGTTTTAACAGGTTTTACTTCATAAATATTAACATTCTGTTAGATGGATAAGCATTTAGAGATGTATGTGATACAGCGGTTAAATAACTTCATATTTAAAAAATGGTATTCTGTGGCCCTGATAATATTTTTGCCCTAAAATCAAATTTCTGACATTAATATAGCTATTCAAGCTTACTGATTAGTCCAACATGTATGCATTTTTGCTCCTTATGCTATTACTGCTAAACTTTTATTTTGAAATAATTATAAAGGCTACATAAAATTGTAGGGGTAATAGATTCTGTGTACTTTTCATTAACTTTCTCCAATGGCAATACTGTACAAGATTAGAGCAGAATATCATGACCAGCATGTGAGACATCAACAGTCTGGATATGGAACTTTTCCACTGAACTTAGGAAGCTACATCTTGCCCTTTAGAATGATATCCACTTTCTTTTTATGCCACACTGTTCTCCAGTCTCAACATTCTTCATTTCTGACAACCACTGGTCTGTTGTTTATTGACACTAATTTTTCTTTTCCTGAATGTTATGCGGATGCAGTCACGGAGTATGTACTTCTGTGGAACTGGCTTTTCTATTTGGCATAATTCTCTGGAGATTTACCCAGGCTGTTGCATGTATATATAACCTGTTTGTTTTTAATGTTGAATAGTGTTTCATAGTATTGATACTCATCACAATATTTTTGCAGGTTGTTAGCTGAAAGATATCTGGGTTCCTTCCAGTTTTATGTTATGACAAATGAAAGAGCACATTTATATTTCATGTAAGTATTTCATGTCCTATACAATAGATGCCCAGTAGGGCAGTTGCTGTATTGTACAGTAGTTGTGTATTTGTTTTAAGAAAGTATGAAGTTATTTTTGAAAGTGGCTATACCATTTTATATTCCAAGAAGCCCTGTTTAAATGACTCAATTTTTATACTTTTAACAGACTTTGAAATTGTTGCTACTTTTAGCCTAGCTATTCTGATAGCATAGTGTTTTCTCATTGTAGTTTTACATTTATTCCCTCATAGCATGAAGTTTCCAATGTTTTGAAGTACTTTTAGATATCTGTGTATTTCCTCCAGTGGGATTTCTGTTCTTGATTTTTACCTACGTATTAATTGTATTTTTTGCTTACTGTAAAGCATTGGAAGTTCCTCATAGAATCTAGAAACTAGACCTTTTTCAGCCTTCTGGTTTACAAATATATCATTCTATTACATGAATCCTTAGCAGAGAAAAATGCTCTAAATTAAAGATTATTTTTAATTATTTTATGCAATTATGTTGATTTTCTTTCTTTTTATTGTACAATACAATTTTTTTCATTCTGATCTAATTTGTGACTTCTTTCCTACCATGCTTCTACTCTGCTATTACCATCAGTTCTATCATGTTGTGTCATATTGGGATTTTAATATATGTGATAGTATAAACAATTTTTTTATTGAAAATGAGATATTATAGTAGCCATTGATCATTCTGTCATTCAGTTCAGAATGTCCTGTTATTCTTTCATTCTTTTGAATTGTTTTACACTATTTTGGTATATTTGATATTATTATATTTGAAACTATGCTCAACTATAACAGGGAAAGAGATATTTTGATAGCTATTGTTAATGTCCGGTTGTCTTATTGTAAAGTGCTGTGTTACTTATGCTGTTCTGTTCTGAACTGCTTTGTTCTGCCCTCTTTTGTTTTATTCTCTTCAAAATAAAAAAATTTTTAAAAAATTGTGACTTCTTCATTTGATATTAAACCCCCCACTATCCAATGTCCAGTTGCTTCATTAGTATTTGTCAGAAAGTCTTTCTTACTTTGAGTTATTTACCCCTTTGTTAAAATTGGCATATTTGATGGGTATATTTCTGGATTCTCTGGTTTAACTCATTAAACTACTTGTCTCTGGAGAAAGTCTGTGCCTTCCTACATTTTAGAGAAAGCAGAGATTCAATTTAAATTTATCTGTGTTGGCTGGTGAAGCAGGGTACAACACATGGAAGAGAAGCTTTTTACAACTAAGCTAAGACCCCAGGCTTACAATCTGAGACACACAAATAATTAAGAATTAATTTAATAAGTATTCTTAAAGTTGCAGATTGCCAAATTAACCAAAGACAAATAAACCCTTTAAAAAAGTATTCTATTGCCAAAACCAAGACCTTATTTTTAATGAAATACATTATTTATAATGAAATGTTTCTTAATTTTCCTGATTTTCATATTTTTGGGGCAGAATATGACATTCATAACCATTTCTGCAAACAAAATTGGGAAAAACATTGCTTTTTGTACGACTGCTTGTTTTCTTCCTGAAATTACTCAGATTCTGAGAATTACTATTTTTCTTACCTGTCACAAGCAAATTAAATAGATTTGGTTTCTTTTACATATTAAATGTGTATACAAAACTAATCTATAAAACTAAAGACTCAAAAATATATTTTGTACCTTCCCTTCTCTTTCCTGTGCTTTGCTTTAGTGCTGTAAAGTGCTTGGGGTGAGAAATTTCATCCTTAAGGCAGGGACCTTGGAACCACACTGGGTGATGACTCAGAGACCATGACTGTCAGTATGGCCCATAAGGGTGGATTGATTTTCCCCACTGTACTCCCATATTCATCCCTTTCTTGATATCCCCAAGGACTGTGTTCACAAGAGGTCTGGAATTTCCTCTGTGATTCTGTCTCTACTTAGGAGAAATAATTTCAGATGTGACAGTGGTTGTGTCTTTGATGTATCTTTATAAAGTTGTTTGGTCACTGACCACTATTATTGTCAGGGACCAGTAGCCAGCATGGGCCAGGATAACCAGCACACCTGCCACCAGCAACGGTATCTCAGTGTACACTCTCATGTCTGCAGAAACCTGCCCCATACCCCACTGCCTCCTTGGGAACCTAGGTCAGGAAGAACCCAGGTGCCTGGCCAATATCTTACACCACAGAGAGGCAGCCAACACAGCATTCACCTGGAAGAACTGAGAAAAGTGTCAAGATGAGGAACAAAAGGCAGTGTCAGATCTCCAGCCCAAACAAAGCAAGTCTAGGAGACACAGGCATGGAGGAAGTTGGAAGTCAAAACACCTGAAATTTCTGAAAAAATACCACTGAAGTAAAGAAACACCTTCATGAGGCTGTAAAAGTGGTCAGAACTGAAGTAATATCTCAGTAAAGGAAGAAATGATAAACATAATGAAAAATTTGCTAAGCACATCTAAGGAAGGCATAGATAAACAGGAGGAGCATAAGAAAATGACATAAATCTTGAATGAACAATGTAAGAAAGAATTACTGTTCTTGAGATAGATTCAAAGAATTATCTAGATAATTAAAAACTCCACTGAAAGCTGGCAAAACTGCTATAAAGAAACTAAAGATAGACTTTCAAACTCTGAAGACAGGATTGTAGCTAGACATTGTGAAAGGGAAGATCTCTTAAAAATAACAAAGAGCCAGGAAATAACATTTCAACAGCTGCAAGATGACACAAAGAGAAATAATTTAAGAAAGATAGATATCACCAAAGAAGCAGGGATCAACACATATGGCTTAAAAAGATTAGTTACAGAAGTAATAGCAGAAAACTTTCCAAGAATGGTAAAAGGAATTGACATAAAGATAAGTGAGGAATATAGAATCCAATTAGCTATAACCAAAATAAATCTATACCCAGACATACTAATCAATTTCCTAGAAATTCAGTATAAGAGCAGAATATTAAAATCTGTTAGAGAAAAGAATCAGATCACCTATAAAGGAAAACCCAGAAGAATGATGGAAGACTTCTCAGTACAAACCAACAAGTCAAGAAGAATTTGAAGGAAGTGTTTCAAATCCTGAAAGCAAAAAATTTCCAACCCAGATTGATGTGCCTTGCAAAAATATCTTTTAAAATTGATGGAGGAATGAGATATTTCCATGATAAAGACCAACTGAAAGAATTCATGACCATCAAGCCAACTACAAAGAGTGCTGAAGGACATTCTAGAGAGAGATAAAGATGACCATCATTCCAGGAGCAGCAGCAGAGAGGGATCACTGAGCAGGGTGGGAAATTGAATGGAGGGAAAAAGCAGGGTGCCAATGGCAGGAAGATAGCATGGCAGAGATGAACCATTGTATGTCAGTCATATCCATTAAATTAGACAGACTCAATTCACCAACAAGAAGAAAAATGGACAGTGTGGTTTGGTAGATAGGATCCATCAATATGCAGTGTACAAGAAACACATTTGACAAAAAAAAAATGCATGGATTGCAGGTCAGAGGACAGAAGGCAATGCTCCATGTGATGAGGAACTAGTAAAAACAGGGATAACTTACCCATCAACTGCAGGATGGATAGAAATATATGGTATTTTCACACAATGGAAAGGTATTCAACTATGAAGAAGAGTAATCTTGAGGCTCTTGTAGGTAAATGGATGCAACTTGACATCATGCTCATGGGTGAAATGGTTTGGACTCATGTGGGTGAACATTCTCCCTAATATAAAAAGTTGAAAAACTTAGTGGGATCCAAAATATATAATAGATGTTATAAAGTGAAAGGAGAAGAAACATCCAAAAAGGGAAGGTGATAATTATTGTTACTTCCCAACTATCTTGTTTTGAAATCCTGTATCATTTTCATTGTTGGTGTGGTTTCATTCTGTTTTGTTTTTCTTTCTTCTATTATGTCTGATGGCATGGACAGCTATTTTGAAGATGTCAAGGGACATTACGGTAGCCATTGTTGATTTCCTATTATCCTATGTTTTGAAGTCTTGTATCACTTTCATTGCTTTGTTTTGATTGAATTTATTCTGATTCATTTTATTTGGTTTCATTCTCTTTAAAACTAAAAACACATATATTTTGATATAAGGATTAACTTAGATTGGTTTTAACCAAGTAAGTACAGCTACTCTCAAAATACTAGCCAACAAACAATCAAAATAGCTATCTTTTTTACATTCTCTGGCATGCATTATTAAAAACTGAAACAGGACATATGTTATTGTTGATTTCCTGAGTCACTTAGGCATAAAGTCTTTGTCAAAGCAACATGTGCAAAGTCAATACTGAATGTCACTTCATGTGGGCCACAACAATGACTACTATCCCATCTCTGTCACATACTTGGCTCAGACATCAGAAGAATGCAGGGAAATTCAAGTGTGCAAGAGAATATTTGTCTCAAAAATCACTTGAGATAATATTTTAAATGATATACAAACTACTTGAAATATAATCAATTTTCTTCTTTTGTTTCTTTTGCAAATTCTTTTACAATATCCTTAGTGTCGCATTGCTGTGGCAGAATGCCACACACCTGTCAAAATAGGTATAAATTAGTGGTTTTTAATTTAGAGACAATGTAGGCATAATAGATGTTATTATTAATATTGTATTATTAATATCTCTGCCAGCCTAAGCTCATTAAATCTTTATTGAGTGACCCTGTGTGCCAAGGTCCTGTGCCATCATTCTGTTTCAAAAGACATGAAATTGGAGAAGAAAAAGGAAATGCAATATTCACAATTATCATATCTTCGACTAGGAGGAATTAAAATAAGTAACCTTTGACATTATGGAAGCTCTAATTAAGTTGAAAAATGTCAAGAAAAAACAATGAAGTTTATATTTACTTAAGCTTTGGTATCACTGCTGCATAAAATGGGCTACCCAACTCTAGTGCTATATATTGAGCAATTGCTAAATGCTCCAACAGAAAAAAAGTTTGTTCTGCCTATCATTTACAATCTTCATATGCACAGGAAAATATGGATTCTTGTGTTTAAAAGTAGTTACACAAAATATCAAAGTTAGAATCTTTCCCAAACTTAGAATTCCAAAACAAAATTTTCAACTTGAGGCTTTTTACCAAATCTCTTACAATAAAAGTTATACTAATTAATCTTCTACCCCAGAATACAAATTTGTACTACTGCCTTGTGAAGATAAGGATCTCATAAACTCTTTTATGATCTATAACATTTGAACAGTTTACCAAAAGCCATATATTGACTGACACACCTCTCTGATATCCTGACAGGAATTCAGCTTTTATTTCACAAGGTGAGCTTTTTATGATTTGACTTCCCTTTAATTTCAGCTATATGAAGTTAATACATTTCTTCCACTTGAGACCTTTCTGTGCCCATTATAGTACACCAGAAAGGTAGTACACTATTTCAGTGTACATGTAAAAGGATAGATAACAGAAGTGTATACTATGTGAGTTTTCCAATCTACAGAGTGTAAATAGCTCTGAAGATGAAATCAAGAATGAGAAACATCAAATTTTCTGAGGGATAATATTTTAAGACATGATTGAATAGTCTTGAAAATTACTTCTTTCTTATAAATTTAAAATATTAACAAATAATAATATTCTTATTGATACAAATCCAACTTTGGCATGGCCACATGTGAACTTAAGGTACAAATGAAATAGCAGAGTGAAATGAAGGAATTGTGGTAAAATAGTTTTACACTTTCAGTTTAAAAAATCTTAGAACATGTGGAAGTTAATCTCCATCAAGATCTTTACAATGAAACAGCATAAAATATTTTCTAAACCATGAACTGTAAGAAAAATTAGAACAGGTTGATATTGTTGGGGAGAAGAAACCTCAGATATTTGAAATAGTAGTTAACAAGAAAAGAATCTGAAGGTAATGCTCAGTAATTGAACAAATGGGATAGTAGATTCAAGAAGACACAATGAGAAAAAGGTAGTTTTGAGAACTAAAGTATTTATCTTTTTCTAAATCCTGCAAAACATATTACAGGAGTCATTTAACACAATATTAAAATTCAGAAACACTTACTTGTAGGTGTATTGATTGGTGTGCATTTCCAAAAATATAATAGGTCAACCTAACCATTTTCCTGAACTTCATTCTGATTACCAAGTATAACATTTAAAAATATAGATTGTTAGTACTGACTTTGGAAAGGTTGTAACTTAAGAAGATATCTAACACATAACAAGAGTTCAAGAATAAAAAGAAAACAATTAAAACTACAGGTCAGTTTCCTTAGTGAGTATAGATGCAGGTATCTCAACAAGACACAAACTGAAGGCAACAAATTATTAAAATATCATACATTGTAAGCAAGCTGGTTTCAACTCATGAATACAAGAAAGGTTCACCATGCATAAATTAATAAATATAATGCATCACATAAACAAAAGCAAGGGCAAAATCACATGATGATACCTCTAGATGCAGAAAAATACTTTGACAAAATCCAGTATCCATTTCAACAAAAACTCTGACCAAAACAGGACTACAAATACCTTACCTTATACTGACAAAAGCCACACACAGCAAATCACTACTAATATCATACTAACAGTAGAAAAACTGAAATTATTTCTTTTAAAAATCAAGAGCAAGACTAAGCTATTTACTCTTACCACTCCTGTACAATATAGTGGTCAAAATCTTAGCCAAGGAATTAGGAATATGAAAAAATAAAATGGATTCATATAGAAAAAGAAGAAATCAAACTATCCTTATTCACAGATGACATGATCTTTTGCATAGAAGACCCAAGATCCTACACCAAAAAACCCTTAGAACTACTAAAAAATTTTAAAACTGTAGCAGAATGCAAAATTTATGCAAAGTCAATAGTATTCCTGTATACAGTGAACCCAGTGGGAAAAAAAATCAGAAAAACAATCCCATTCATGGTATCTTTAAAATATTAAGTACTCAAGATTTACCTAACTGAGAAATGAAATAATAAAAACTATAATGTTCTGGAAAAAAAAGAGAATAAAGAGGACATTAGAAAATGGAAAGACATTCCCTATTCTTGGGTGGGTAGAACCAATATTGTCAAAGTGTCTACATTACCAAAACTAACACATACACTTAAAGAAATCACAATCATAATAGTAACAATATCCATCACAGAACTACAAAAGTAAATCCTAAGCCTTAGATATAACTAGAGATAGGTATAACAGCCACAGAACTCCTGAGCAGCAATTGTAAAACAGGGCAGTCAGAAATCCAGATCTCAAATTAAAATAGAAGCCATAGTGATAAAACAAAAACAGCAGAGTCCTAACTCAAAAACAGGCATGGATCAATGGAACAGAACTGAGAATGTAGCAATAATCTTAACTACACTTAATCCTCTGATCTTTGATGAAAGAGAAAAATGTTTGCTGGAAAAAATGACAGCATCTTTGACAAATGGTACTTGTGAAAGTGGTTATTCATATGCAGATTAACCTGTATTTCTCATTCTGCACTACAATGCAACCAAAATGGATCACATACATTAGTATTAAAATATAAATCTTGAAACTTCTGGAAGATAAAAGAGGTAAAACTCTTGAATACATAAATATAGGCAAGGACCCAAGTGGCACAAAAAATAGTACCAATGATCAATACATGGGAACTTATTAAATCAATAATACTCTGCACAGCAAAGGAAAAGCTGAGGAATAAGAAAGAGACAAGGCAATAGTGAAAAGACAACTTACAGAATAGGAAAATGTTTTTTGCCAGCTACTCCTTTGACAGTAGACTAATAGATAAAGAATTCAAAATATTAGGTAATCCAAAATAAAAGACTTAATCAAAAAGTGGGCCACTGAATTTAATAAACATTTTTCAGAAGGGGCAAAAGTGTCCAAAAATTATAAGAAAAAATGTTCAGTATCTTTGCTATTAGATATAATTAAAGCAATGAGATTCCATCTTATCTCAAAAAGAACAGCTATCATCAAGAAATCAAGTAATAACAAATACTTGTAAAACTGTGGGGAAAAAAGTATGCCTGTGTACTGTTGGTCAGGATGAAAACCATTATAACCACTATGGAAATTAACCTAGAGATTTCTCAAAAGAATAAAAATAGCAGTTCTATTCCACTTAGATGTTTCCTTTCAAAGGAACTAAAGATATCATATAAAAATACCCTGCACAAAATTCAAATTTTGGAAATGGTTTATAGACACATCAACAGATAATGGATGAAGGAATTGTGACATATAATAAACAATAGAGAACTGATCAACTAGAAAGAAGCTTACATTTGAGTCATTTGTCAGAAAATGGATACATCTTGAGACTACTATTAAGTGAAATAAATCAGACATAGTAAGTTACATATTGGGGCCTACCCAGACCTACAGGTATCCAGGAGCTGTCACATGTGAGCTAAAGCCCAAAACATTTGTCCCAGCCTAGCCATAAAGCCATAGATCTTTGCTAAGTACCTGTTTGGGCCCCACCCAGAGACTCCAAGAAGTCAGAGAGCTTTGGTGTGAGCTGAAGGCTTGCCTAGTGTACTCCACGTGACATTCAGCCTTAGTGTGATGCTCAGAACCCCGTAGATATCTGCTGAATGACCTCAAACATCTGGGGAGCTTCAGTGAGCCATGTGGGGAGTGTTCAAGGCACCCCCCAATCTGGGGAGCCTCTGAGTGCCACTAGGGACCCAAGGAACACAGGAAAATGACAGAATGAAAGAGAAAATATAATTCAAACCTCCAGCCCACCTCAAACAAGCCCAGATGAGATGCACATAGAAGAAACTGTAAGCCATACACTTGAAAATTCTGAAATGATAGCAGCTTTAATAAAGAAGCAACTCCATGAAGCTATAAAGGAACTCAGATCAGAAATAATCTCCCATATAAAAGAAATGATAGACATAATAAAAGAAATGCTGAACACATCTAAAGAAGACATAGTTTAAAAAGTTGAGTACTTCAAAAAAATGGAAACCTTGCATGGACAATATAAGAAAGCAATATAATTCATGAAACAGATTGCAGAAGATATCCAGGATATCAAAAAATACCACCAAAAGCTGGTTAATCCAGCAGAATGAATATGAAGATAGACATTCAGACATAGAAGACAAGACTGCAGCTAGTGAAGAAGAAAGGAAAGATCTTTTAAAAATAACAAGGAACCAGGAAATAACAATTTAGAAGTTACAAGATGATGAAAAGAAAAATAAGATCGATAGGTGTAAATGAAAAAGAAAGTTACAACACAAATGATATTAAAAGACTATTTACAGAAATAATAGCAGAACATTTCGTATCATGTGAAAGGAAACCAATATACAGATAAGTGAAGCATATAGAACTCCAAATAGCCATAATGAAAATAAATCTATACCCAGACATATAATAATCAACATCCTAGAAATTCAACATAAGAACAGAATATTAACAGCTGTTAGACAAAAGAGACAGATTACCTATAAAGGAAAGCCCATCAGAATCACAGCAGCCTTCTCAACCAAACAGTGAAATCAGGAAGAGCATGGAGTGAAGTATTTTAAATCCTAAAGGAAAATGACTTCCAACCCAGACTGATGTACCCTGCCAAACTGTCCTTCAAAATTGATGGAGAAATAAAATACTTTCACGACAAAGAACAGCTGAAGAAATTCATGACCACCAAACCAACCTTGCAAAGTATTCTGAAAGCTACTCTAAATAGGCATAAAAACAACTATGTCTCTAAGAGCAATAATGGAAAAAAGCCACTAAGCAGAGCAGACAATTAGAGGAGAAAGGTAAACAAATAACAGCAGAAAGATAACATAGCAAAAATGAGCAAATATATATATATATATATATATATATATATATATATATATAATCAGTTATAATCGTTAATGTAAATGGCCTCAATTCACCAATTAAAAGAAACAGAATGGATCAAGAAGCAAAATCCAATCATATGCTGTATACAAAAGGAAATTCATGGACTGAAAGTGTAAGAATGGAAAACAATACCTCATGTAATAGGAACCCCCCAAAAAGCAGAGGTAGCTGTAGTATTTGCAAACTATGTGATCTTCAAACCAAAATGATTAAAAGAAATAAAGAAGATCACTAAATACTAGTTGAGGGAAACTTCAAAATGAAGAGATAACAATCCTAAATATCTATGCACCAAGTATGGGAGCACTGAGATACGCAAAACAAATATTAATGGAAATGAAAAATCAAATAAGCAATAAGAATTATAATGGGAGACCTTAAAACCCCTTTGACACAAAGAGATAGATCAACTAGATAGAAAGTCAACAAGTAAATAATAGAGTTGAATCAAACTTGTGAACAAATGGGCTTATTAGACACGTACAGAGTGTTCCACCCAACAACATCAGAATATACATTCTTCTCAGCAGTACATGGGACATTCTCTAAAATAGACCATATACTAGCCCATAGAACATGCTTAAGTAAATGCAAAAGAATTGAAATTATTCCATATTATCTGATCATAATGCTATAAAACTGGAAGTTAATGACAAAAGAAACTGCAAAAATTCCATGAACACTTGAAAATTAAGTAATACACTCTTGAACAATCAATGGATCACAGATGAGATTAAAGAAGAAATTAAACAAAATCTACAAGTAAATGAAAATACAAATACAATTTACTGGAACCTATGGGATACAATGAAAGCAGTCCTCAGAGGGTAACTTACTGTGGTGAACTCCCACATCAGGAGAACAAAATGAACACAAATAAACAATGATGCTACACCTCAAACCTCTAGAAAAAGAAGAGCAAGTCAAGCCCAAAACCAAAAGAAGGGAAGAAATTATAAACATCAGCATGGAAATCAGTGCAATAAAAACTAAGAAAACAATACAAAAATTAATGAATCAGAGAGTTGGTTCTTTGAAATAATAAATAACATTGATAAGCCTGTAGCCAATCTTATATTTAAAAATGAAGGAAAAAACTCAAATTCAGGCAATAAGGAATGAAAAGGGCAAAATCACTACAGACCCTGCAGAAATACAGAAGATCATTAATACTTACTTTGAAAACCTTAACTCTCATAGGTTTGTTAGCACAGAGGAAATGGACAGATTCCTAGAGACATAATAATTATGAATGCTGAATCAAGATGATATAAAATTGTTGAATAACCTAATTTCAGGTAATGAAGTTGAAAATGTAATTAAAACCTTACTAACAAAGAGAAGCCCAGGTCCTGATGATTCACAGCTGAATTCTACAAGAAATTCAAGGAAGATTAAAGCCAACTCTCCTCAAACTCTTCAGTGAAACTAAAATGGAAACAATTCTCCCTAACTCATTCCTAGAAGCAAGTATTACCCTAATAACAAAACCTGACAAAAACACAACCAAAAAAGAGAACTACAAGGCCAATCTCCCTAATGAACACAGATGCAAAAATTCTTAATAAAATACTGGCAAAAAGAATGCAGCATAGTATCAAGAAGACTATACACCATGACCAAGTAAGATTCATCCCAGGAATTCATGGATGGTTCAACATATACAAATCAATAAGCATAATACTTCATATCAATAAAGCCAAAAATAAGACACACATGATGATCTCAATAGATGCACAAAAAGCTTTTGAAAAGTCCAACAGTCATTCATGATAAGAACTCTGTGGAAAATTGATGTTATCTATCACATCTGATAAAAGCCATCTATGACAAACCAACAGCCAGCATTATATTAAATAGTCAAAAACTGAAAGCTTTCACTCTAAGATCAGGACCAAGACAAGGCTGTGCACTATCACCATTCCTACTCACTACAATGTTGGAAATATTAACAAGAGCAATTAGACAAGATAGAGAAATAAAAGGAATAAAGACAGGAAAGGAAGAGAATAAACTATCATTATTTGCAGATGACATGATACTCCACATAGAAGACCCCCCAAAACTCCACTGAAAGATTTCTAGATGTAATTAAATTTAGTAATGTAGTTGGATACAAAATTAATGCCAAAAAATTAACACTAAAAATCAATAGCATTCCTGTACACAAACAACAGACCCACTGAGAGAGAAATAAGAGAAACCACACCCTTCACAATAGCATCCAAAAATAATTAAATACTTAAGAATCAATATAACAAGGGAAGTAAAAGATCCATCCAGTGAAAATTACAGTATTCTGAAAAAAGACATTGAAGAGAATCTCAAAAACTGTAAAGATATTCCTTGTTCATGGAAAGTAAGAACAAATATTATGAAAATGGCTATTCTCCCAAAATTGTTACACAGATTTAATTGTTACACAATTCCAATCAAAATATCATTAGCATATCTCACAGATCTAGAGAAATCATCACTAAAATTCATCTGGAACCAGAAAAGATCTAGAACAGCAAGGACAATTCTGGGTGGCAAAGGCAAGGCAGGAGGCATCACATCCCTGACTTGAATTTATACTACAAAGCTACTGTGATAGAATCAGCATGGTACTGGAATAAAAACAGACCTGAAGATCAGTGGAGTAGATTAAAGACACAACCACAATGACAAACACACTGAGCTACCTTATCTTTGACAAAGAGGCCAAATATGTTCACTGGAAGAAAGATAGTCTCTTTAATAAGTGTTGCTTGCAACACTGGCTCTCCATTTGCAGAAAAATAAAACTAGACCCATGCCTATCACCACGCACTAAGCTAAAGTCAAAATAGATCAAAGATCTGAATACTAAAACAGAAACACTAAATCTACTGGAAGACAAAGTAGGTAGAAATATTAAAAACATAAGGGAACGCAGAGAATTCATGAGCAAAGGTCAAACCACTCAGGAAATACTTCCCAGAATCAATAACTGGGATCTCGTCTTAATTAAAAAGTTGTTGCACGTCAAAAAGAAATCTCCAACAGAGTGAAAAGAAAGCCCATGAATTGGGAAAAAGTCTTAGTCAGCTGTCCTTCAGAAAAAGGACTTCTATCTAGAACATATAATTAATTTAAAATATCAGGGACCTCAAATTCAAAGACCCAATCCAAAAGTGGGCATCTGAGATAAATACACACTTTGCAGATGAAGAAATACAAATAGCAAATAAATACTAAAAAGATGTTCACAATCATTGCTCATTAATGAAATACAAATTAAAACCACTCTTAGATTTCATCTCACACCAGAAAGAATAGCCAGGATCAAGAAAACCACCAATAATAAATGCTGAAGAGGCTTCAGGGAAAAAGGAACCCTTCTGCACTGTTGCTGGGTATGTAGACTGGTGCAACCACTGTGGAAATCAGTTTGGATGTTCCTCAAAAATCTGGGGTTGGAAGTCCCATTTGACCCAGCTATTCCACTTCTGCTTATATTCCCAGAAGAACTGAAAGCAGCACACCAAAGTGATATATGTGCACCCATGTTTATAGCAGCACAATTTGTAATAGCTAAATCTTGGAAAGAACCCAAGTGCCGATAAACTGAGGAACTGATAAACAAAGAGGTGGTATTTTTATACAATGGAATATTACTCAGCTATAAAGAAAGACTACATTGAGACTTTTATAGGTAAATGGAAGTGACTAGAGACCATACTCATAAGTGAAATAAATCAAACTTACATGTGTAAATACTGTATTGTCTCCCTAGGGTAGAAGCTGAAAGAGTAAATAAGATATATAGTTTTCAGTAACTATTTTTGAAAGGGTAAGAAACTGCTCAAAGAGGAAAACATAACTCATACAGGGAAAAGGAGAAAAAAAGGAAAATAAAATAAATAAGATATAATTTGTATATATACACTTAGGACTACTAAAATGATTGTACTACTAATTTTATTAGTCTTTGAACAAGGTAGTCAGTATCTGTAGGATCAGTTTTGTATGACTATATCTGGTAATTCCAGTAAGAGTTTTGAAAATAACTATGCAAAGTAACAAAATTTTCTATGTTACTACCATCTTATTTTGAAAGCCTACATTGTTATTGTTTTAGGATCTTAATTGCAGCTTTGTTGTTTTATTTTTCCCTCAAACACAGAAAGGATAGATGTACATGTATAGGCTTATATATGCTTAGAAATATACCTAAAGGGTTTATAAGAATTGATTTTATTATGTATGATAATATGAATGACTAAACTGTCTGTTTTCAATTATTTAATTTCAATGTGTATGAAGGTATGGGGAGCTATTTTGAAGAAAACAATAAGCAATAAGGTAGCCATTATTGATTTCCTAGTATCCGATGTTGAAAGCCTTTAAGGCTCTCATTCTTTTGTTTTGATTGCTTTTATACCATTTTGATTTGTATTAACCTATTAGAGATATTATGGTAGCCTTTGTTGATTTCCTGCTGTCTTTTTCTGAAATCCTGTGTTATTTGCATTGTTTTACTCTGCTCTGCTTTGTTTTGTTTTATCTTGTTTTGTTTTGCTTTGCTTTATTCTCTTTAAAATAAGAAAATGAAAGTTACATATTACATGGTTAATATTACATAACAACCCAAAATATACATCATTTAAAGAGCAAATTAAAGATGATATGACTTAAGGAGGCAGACTTTGTAGAGATGGAAAGGGTGTCTGATTATGGAAGTACAGGAGGGTGGGGGAAGGAAAAAAATAAGTAAAAATGACTAAGATTTAACATTTATAGCTACCAATTTCCCAAGATGGAGATAGTTATCATGTATTACATACATATATCAATGACATTAGAATACTAAATAGTATTCTATTAATCAATAGAATACTAATCCTGACCCTAAATTTTAAAAATGAGTTTACTTGATTTCAGAATGCTTAAATTTATGAAGATTCTCCCTATATTGCTACTTAATATATTTCACATTCTTTCCCTCTTCTTGGATATTCTACTTTGGTACATATTACAGGGAACCATTTTTATGATACAAAGAAAGTGAATTAACAAAATCTATACAAATATAGACTAACCTGAGACTGCATAGATAAATGTCTGTGTTTTTCATAATTCTCAATTTCAACTACTGTAAGTTACCTTGAATTAATTATCTTGATAAACCAAAAGAGGCTAATTACAAGTTGCTCTCTGTTTCAGCTTACTCTCTTTAGTAATTTACATTGAACAATACTTTGCATAAATAAGAATCTGTAACATTTATCATAACAGCTTTGTGCTACTATTACCTATTTCTTGTCTTAAACTTCTATCCTCGTGTGGTTTCATCTGTTATTATAAACACTGATTGTACTCATACTCAGGTTTCTTACAACCCTCTTTCTTTATAATAATATGAATGGTGTTAGGCTATTCACCCTAAACCTCGTGTGTTATAGACATGTTTGCCAGCTGATAGCCCTTTGGGGAAGTGATTGAATCACACAGACTTTAATTCTATCTTCAGGATTAATGCATTGATGAGATCAAAATTCAAAGGCATCGTAGGACGTGACAGAAACAGGAGTGGGGCCTCGCTGAAGGAAATGGGTCACTGGTCATGACTTTCAGGACCACGCCTGGTCCCAGCTCCCTTTCTCTCACTCTGCTTCTTGACTACATAGGGTGAGCCACTTCTCTTTATCACAGCTTTCTGCTACATTACTAAAAGCAACCGGTTATCCGAGCACGGACTGAGACCTCTGAAAGCACGAGCCGGGATAAACACTCCTTCTTTTATTCTCAGTTACTCAGGCGCAGTGATGAAGAGCTGATTAACGCAGGTGACAAATCTACTCTATATAACACAGGAAGGAGCCCAAGCCTGCACCTAGATAATTCAATACGACTGAAGAGAAAAAAACACACTTATCAAGTCCCTATTTGATTCCTTTCATTTTTGGACAGTAATTACTTTCTGTTCTCATACTTCATTAAAGTCTTCTTTATACTAATTTTTGACTCCTTACTTTGCTTTCATTTTTAATGATAAAACAAAAGAAAATAAGAATAGGATAGAACTTTCACATAGTACCATTAGCCATCCACGTTCCTACCTTCCATTATCCTGTAACCAATTAGCTTCCCAAACCTTCATTTAAAACTAATTTTTCAGACTCTTGCACTACTGCCTCAAGTTTACTAAAGAACACTTGATTTTCTCTTTTATTTTTGCTTTTAACTACCAGTATGTCCAATAAGCTTCTTGGTTTCAGTAATTGGCTACCGTGTCCTTGTTGTATCTTAGGTCTAAACATAAATTTGTAATTGCTATGATTCATGTCTGTTATTACTCTGCACATAAACCATCATCAAATCACATAGCTACAGTTCTACTAAGCTATACACCTTAAATGCCTCTCAATTCAGACAACTACAGGCTCTTGACTGGATTAAAATTTTTCCCTCAAATATATCTCTGTATGTTCTCCCTGGCCCCTTCAGTTTATTATCAATAAAGTTGTCAAAATGATTATTTTAAAGTACAGACTAAATTATTTCTCTTCTGCAAAAATAGTCTCCACAACTTCCTTTCACTTACAGCCCACTCAATTTTATTCCTCATGCCCTGGTCATCATTCACCTAGCAGGGGCACATCCATGGTTCTTGAATTCATGAAGCATCTATCATCTTGGTAATTTCCTCTCTGCCTGGATCATTTTCTTCTGGGATGTTACTTCCCTAGTTCCTTCATGATTGACCTAGCATTCTGAAAGCTCATAAAATTCCATGGCACACAATAATGAAATTCTAAGACTATGGCAATTAAGTTTGCATAACCTAAGTTACAAATTCATCAAATTAAAAGAAATTTGAGAGTTAGTCACAGTAGTGGTGCACATTTATAATCCCAGCTCTTAGAAGACTGAGGAGGAGGATTACTGAAAGTTTAAGGCCAGCTTGAACTACATAGATAGACACTGTTTCAAAAAAAAAGAAAAGAAAAGAAAGGAAAAGAAAAATAAAAAGAAAAAAAAGAAAAAGAAAAGATTTGGAGTTATCTAAGAGTATAAACAAAGGAAGCATCTATGATTTTTAAAATGTAGAAAAATATTATTAATAAATCAGGAAAATAATGGAAAAAACAAAATAATTTTGCACTGAATAAAGTTGAATAACAGCATTGAAGATCCAAAAGTATACCATAACTAATTTAAAACACATTTTAAAAAAACATGTCATTTTCTGGTAAGGTAGCTGTGTTTGTAGTAAAAAAAAAATTCAAGAGTAATTGTCCTCAAATGCAAATATATATTGTAACATTTTCTTGCAAAATCTTCACTCGTACTGGAAGAACAAGAGAGAACACTTTGGATCTGGAACACGGACAATCTCATTCCAGAGTGTACCTGAACAGTCTATTCCACATTTCACTGTCAAAACTAACATGCTGTTCTCTTTATGTTTAAATGAATATTTGAGCTTGCTACCGTAGACAAATATTTTTAATGATGACAGTATAGGTTATATAGTTTTTCCACTATAAATCTGAAAACCTAAAGGACTTTTTATGCAAATACATTTTTGTGATTGAAACTTTTGAGACTCAGTATTTTTAGTATCACAAACTAAACCTCTGTAACATGCTTACTAACCTTTTAAAAATCAAATATATTTGGCTTTCTAAGGTCAAGTATACAATTGTATGATTCTTCTTAATTTTTTTTGTATCTAGGCATCATTTCTTACTGTTAACAGAAGAATCAAAGATTTTAAAAAAATGGAAACACCTTTAGTGTAGTTTCCTGTGCTTTCGTATGTCAAAATCTCAGTGTCCCCATAGAATCAGGGTATTTTAAGATTGATTCACAGCCATTTTCTGGAAAACACTTCAGATAGTTTTTTCAGCATGCTACCTTTATTAGTAAACTGAATACCACTCTTATGATTATTTGCTAGTGAAAATGTGAAATAGTTTTGGAATCTGGAGCAAATCATTACTGCTCCATAACTCGATTTCTGCACTTTTAAACAATGTATCATTTATAACTCATAAAATCAAAAAGAACAATATTAAATATATGATAAGTTTACTGTAGGGGTTTTCTATTACTACCATTATTTCCATCTCTGACATTCACTTATTCTGAACTATTAATGTTCTAAATTTGTGTGACATCTCCTGGAATTTTAAAAACATATTCACATTTTTTAACCTTCTGAGGCACAAATATTGCCTCAGAAAATACATCAAAATTTTGTGAAGATAGGTATCAGAGCAGTAGTGATATTTATTTCTAAAATAAGTTACTTTTAGTTACCATATGCAAAAAGAACAGAGAAAACAAGCAGATCAGGAAAAGCAGTTTGGGGGGGAATCAGTAAGTAGCTGATGAGAACATCTCAGGTTCTTGGAGGGCCTTGATCTATTAAGAGATAAAGTGACATATGTAAAGATGACTTTACCCATAATTTTTCCTATTAGAAAAAAAGATATAACATGACCATATACAAGTATTCTCTCAAACTGCTTTCCTTGGTCAACTTGTTATGTAACTTTGGTGAATCTAGTTAATTCTGCATCACCATTTCTTCATCTATAAAACACTAACAATATGTATCTTCACTTATTTTGTAGGGTATAATCTGAGCTTTAAGGATAAAACCAAGCATGGTTTGCAATTTTGGGGGGGGGGTACCGGGGATGAACTCATGACCTTATGCTTGCCAGGCAGGTGCTGAAGCCACTAAGCTAAATCCCCAGCCCCCTTTGCAAATTTCTTGAAAAAGATAAAACGTTTGTAAAGTGATAACCACTGCTGGTTTCAGAGCCTAAATACAAAGGCTTTTGTTGTATATACAACAGGAAATTACCTCAGCAAATACTAGAACTTCAACACCTTTTAAATTATGAAATAAATTCATAGACAAATTCATCTTTTGGTGCTGATTCTTTATTTTTAAATGCAAATCTCAATTTTTAGAAAAGAAATTGCCATCATGTGTTATGAGAATATATCAGTTTTGTGGAGGTTCTAGATTAATAGATAATATCTCTTAGGTTACCTAAAGATGAATTCCCCTATAATGTTTCCTATTAAAGAAAAGCATAAGTCATTTGTTACAAAAAAGGTTTCTTCCATCAAGGATCAAGAATTAGATCAAAATAAATATGTCATTCAAACAATAATAAAACAAGCTTAGTTTCAGAGAGATACCTATTACATATTAGACACTGGAAAATTTCTTAAAATATAATACTTAGGATTTTTAGTTTGTATTTGCTCTGCCCTAATCTCCTTAGTATACATTCACAATATTTTGTTGTTGTTATCTATTTGCTCTTTTACTTTTTCTCCCATCTTAATTTAATATACCGATAAACATTGCAGTGATGCATGTTTTCAAAAATTTCATTTACTTTCCACTCAAGTTTGACAATAAGATGCCTTTGTGTATTTTGGTTTCTTTTCCTTCATTTGGAAAATATTGATTTTTGTGCACATACAGTACACCATCATTAAATTTAACTTTTTCTCTATGAGTCAGCATTACAGACAATGGAAGCTGAAACATCTAGAATTTGATGAAATGCCTTTGGTTCAGTAGTCCTATAGGCAGAGTTGCAAATACAAAGAAATAACATAAGATTTGTCAGGGAACTCCATGAAATTTGAACAAGTCATCCTTACTTTAAAGAGTAGAAATTGAAAATAATTTATTCAGACTAACACAGGATCTTGCAAAAATGCTTGTATTAGGAATAATGGTCAGGCTTTTATTTTATTTTTTACTAGAGTTTTCAGTCATTTCCTGAAACATCTTTGCCTTCTTAAGGAAAGTAACAGATTGCCGGGGATTTAGCTCAGTTGCTTAAGCGCCTGCCCGGGCAAGTGCGAGGTCATGAGTTCAATCCCTGGTACCAAAAAAAAAAAAGGAAAGTAACAGATAAATACTCAGTTCTGAGCTACCAACCAATGTCTTTCTTGCAGTATATAATACTGTTACTCCTCTAAACACTCTGATTAGGTAATAATTGATCATCTGATTTAAGAAGCATTCATCTTTGGGAAGTTCACTGACCAATACCTAATGGGAAATGCCAACAAAAAATGTTCAACACTAATCTATATTTTTTTCTTCCCAGGTTATGAAATAGAAATTTAACTGTAGGAGACAAAGGTCATATGGAAGAATCAGAGATATCATAATAACTATGCATATGAAATGTTGATATGGTAGAAGTAGGTAAGGTAATTATGTAATCAGAATGGTGAAAGTATAGGCACATACCTTGGAGTTTCATCGTGTTAATGAAGAATAGTAGAGTCAAGATTCATCCCTGCAGGTGCTGAAGTTTCCCAGAATATGTAGATTAAATCCAGTACCTTCCTAAATGCTCTGCCTTCTCATTAGGTACCTCCACGTTCTCCTCTGAAGGAACTCATTAACTAGGAAAAATGTAAAGAAGAGGCAAGAGAAAAATTACCAATTCTATGCCAGGAAGTCTGGAAACACTTCCATAGGAAATCAGTATATTGAAGAGAGGACTTCAATCCAAGATTTTTGCATTATTATTTGAAATTGCAGTGTAAAAAAATGATCAAGGTGCCAATGGACAAATTATTGGATAAAGAAAATGAAAATCTGCACTATTGTTGAGCACTTAAAAAATAAAATCATTTCACTTACCTCAACATGGATGGACATTATATTAAATATAATATGTCCAACAGAGAAAATCAAGTACTACATGTTCTCATTTGTATTTTGGAAGCTAAAAGATGATATCAGCGTTAGGCACTAGTTCCTAGAAGCTGGGAAACGTTTGGTGGGAAAGGTGAAATGAAGAGAGGACAGTTGATAGAAATGGGATGCAGCTGGGTAGGAAGAGAATAACTTTTAATTTTCTATAGCACTGTAAGGTAACTACAGTTGACAACATCTAATTTCATATTTCAAAATAGCTGGTAGTGCGGATTTTTAATGTTTCAAACTCAAAGAAGTGAACATTTGAGGTGATGGAAATGCCAATTATTCTGGTATGATTGTTACACTTTTCATGCTGCACAAAGTGTCACACTGTACCCCTAGGAATAGGTACCAATGAAAAGTGTTAAAACAAAATGAGTCTATACTCATAAATTAGTAACAATTTAGAATTTAAGTGTCTTTA
>PVJX010016188.1:0-40909 GCA_004027295.1 Dolichotis patagonum
TCTAGGAATTGTTTTGTTTTATCTTGCTTTGTTTTGTTTTTCCCTCTAATACATAAATGAGAGATATACATGTAGAGACTCATGCATGTGTAGAGCTTATAAACAGTTTACAAGAACCAACTATATAACACATGTTGAAATGAACAAGTACTTTGAAGTAAAAGAGACACTAAAATACCCAGTGCTGATTCCATAATGTCATGATGTGAAGTCCAGCAAAACTATCACTTTTTGTTCAAAGTGATCATAGCTTGCTTTGTCTTGTTTAAGTTCAACACGTATGAAGGTATGGACAGCTGTTTTGAAGAGAATGAGAGATACTATGACAGCCATTCTTGGCTTCCCTAATGTCTGGTCTTGAAGACCTGCAATGCCCTCCTCATCCTGCTCAGATCAATTCCATACTGTGTTGTTTCATGTGAATTCGCTGTATGTGACAGTATGGACAACTATTTGGAAGAAAGCAAGAGTCAATATGATAGAGAGGGAATATCTCCAATTGTCTAGTTTTGAAATTTGTGTCTCTTACATTGCTTTCTTGTGATCTGCTTTGCTCTGGTTTGTTTAATTTTACCCTTTTGATATAATTGCATGTATATTTGAGTGGGTAAGATGGATGACCATATTGCTGTTTTTGTCAGATCGTGGAGCAGAGCTGTTAACAGTCTCACTGTTTGAATGTCTACTTTACATGTTTTAACTTTGTAATTTGAACAACTATTTCCAAGAAGTCAGTATGTAATATGTCAAGTAATAATTTCTTAGATTTTTTTTGTTGTTGCTGTTCTTTTCCTTTTTTCCTTGGAATTCTGTATTGTTGCTACCCTTTATTCTGTTTTGTTTTGTTTTTTCTCTTTAAATAAAATTTTTTGAAAAAGAGGCCTGTGTTCAGCTATGAGGATAACTGTGTCTTGGCAAAAACAAATATTCAGATTTTTCAAGGAAAATTAAATTCCAGGCCTGAGCCTAACACTGGTATCCGAGAACCTCATTATGGTCTTCCAGTTTAGAAAAGAAGCTTCTCAAGACAGGTGATACATTGGGTTCTTACTCAAAGTCATTTCATTATCCACAGATATCCTATGTTTGTTTGCCTGACCAAACTCTTATTGGTTCCCTGACTTGTGGTGTAAAACCCTTCTAGTAGGAAGAACCAATTGGAAGCCTGAAATTGTTCCTCCCAAGGTAGTACGTTAGAAACAAACACAAAACAGCAACAACAAAGATGAATAAGAAGGAGGATGAGGAGGGAGAAGAAGAGGAGGAGAGAGAAGAAAAGAGAAAAATCACATCCATAAGCATGCCCTGGGAGGCTGGGAGGTTTGTGCAGACTGGTGATATAGTACTTCTGATGTTCACAAGTGAAAGGAGAAGTTCAATTAATCCTAGAAGCACTTGGATAAACCAAATAAGATGATGGTGGATGCTCACAAAGTTCTTTAAACTTACTTTCTATCAGAAATGATTTTTTTACTAGAAACAACCAACACTGCTTCAGGAACTTAATATAAAATGATTCTGATGGTGTTTGGAAATTCCCTTTATTATCTATGAGCCCAGAAATACACCAGAAAATAGGCTTATCGTTTCTATTTTTTGAGAATTTTAGTCAAAGCTCTAACTTTTCTAGTTGGAAGCTCTTTGGAGAATTTAGACCCATAGACTACTATAAGGTGAAGAATTAGTTGTTTAATTTTAGACCTACACCATATGTCTTGAAGAGGAACCATACTAGTCAGTAAATTACATCATGAAACTCTAAGTCTGCTGTGCTACTCCGCTCTCTGCGATCTTAAACAAATGATCTGGCCTTTTTCAATCCTACTTTTCTTTCAATGATGGAAAGCTGCTATGAATATAGAAATGACTAGTGTAGAACCTACCATGTCAAAATATTAAAGGCATATTAAAAACAATATTAAAAACAAGCAATAATGTCTTTCCATTCATACATTCTAAAGCCAGAATTTTTCATTACTTCTACTCTTCTCTTCAGTAAGTTTCTTACTCTAATAATGAACCCCAATCTGAATTGCAAATGCACTAACCTCATTTGTTTAACATTATTTTATACATTCAGCTGCTATTAGCAGCAGTGGTTATTAAGGGATACAATACATGAATTATGCATTCTAATCTTTACAACAAACACAGAAGCCTCAAGGTCTCTATCATCTTGATTTTGGTACTTCTCCTCCTTCAGCCGATAGTTTTCTGTAGCAAGGATTAGCAACCTACAATACTAGACTAAATTATCAAGAGAGAAATAAAATGGCTCAACTATGTTCCCATGTCATGCTGGTAATAAAAGTACACAAAAGAGGTAAATTTCTCACATTTTTGACTCTGTGACTTAGCACCAACCTCAACTTGTAATAAAACCAATAGGAGAACAGAAAAGTTCTCCTATTGAAGTCCTATTGAAGGAAAATATTAAGGCAATAAGGATGAGAAAAGAGTTACATGGAACCAGAAGTGACCCAGAATAGCCAAAGCAATCCTGAGCAAAACAGATGGCATTACAATTTCAGATTTTGAGTTATATTACAAAGCTATCATAATAAGAACAGCATGGCACTGTCTCAAAAAAAGATGTATTGAACAATGGAATAGAATGTAGTACACACACAGTCCCAAGCACCTTGAGCCATCTAATTTCTGACAGAGAAACCATTGGCTTCACATACACTGGAGAAAAGATAGTCTTTATAACAAATACTGCTGAAAAAACTGGCTAGTGATATGCATTAGAATGACTGTAAATGCACATCTCTCACACTTTACTAAAATCACACCAAAATGGATAAAGGCCTAGGTATAAAAACAAAAACAGTAGATCTGCTTGATGAAAAAATAGCACTTTTAAATATATATACATAGTCAAGTATTTTCTTTTTTAAAAATTTTTTAAAATTATTTTGAAGGTAGTAAAATACAATAGAACAAGACAGAACAAAGCCAATTGAGACAGTATAATGAAATTGGCACAGAATTTCACAGCAGGTTACCAGGATAACAGTAATAGGTACCATAGTATATCTCATTATCTTCACAATAGTTGTCCTTTCAATCAAGTATAGCAAAATCAAAGGAAATACAGGACATTATAGAACCATCAAAACAGAATATTGAATAGTGCAATACCATAAATCAGGACAAAGTAAAACAGTGATAAAAATATTGCCCTCAAAGAGATGGTAGAAGGAAATCCCCTTTATTTGCCACACTGCATATGGTCAACCTCCCAAGAGATGCTCACACTTCTGGCTCCCATTTGCTAATGGGGGGGTTGGGTGGGGGAATGGGGAGGGATGCGATGTTTGACTCTCAGCCCGCACCCCAGTAGGCTCACAGCTGCTTAGCAGGGCAGCAACTGACTGCTTGGTTTCCCAGCGCCCTAAGTTTCACCATGGCCCATAGTTAAGTATTTTCTGAACCAAACTCCAGTTACACTAAATATAGTACTGAAAATCAACAAGCAGGATTTATTGTAATTTGTATCTTGCTGTCCCTCCAAAGTCTCATTTGCCTGTAGGGGCTTTGGGGGGAAGATTGGATTATGGTAGTGTGCTAGTCCACTGACGAGTTATAGCTGCCTTGCTGTTAGCAGGTAACATATGGTTGAAAGAAGGGGTCACTGAGGGTGTGACCTGGAAGGTTTTATCTTTCACGCTCCCTTTTCTCTCTGCTCTTTGTGCTATGCCAGAGCCACCACTTTTATGCCATGCTCCTCTGTCTTGCAGGCCTGTCTTGGAGCCGGCCAACTATTGACTGAAACTTCTACAAACCTGAGGCAAAACAAACCCTTCCTCCTTTAAATTGTGACCACTGGGTATTGTGTCTCAGTGTAACTAAGACAAGATTATATCAAATGAAAGTGCTTCTGCTAGCAAAGGAAACCACCAACAGAGGGAAGAACCAACTTGCAGAACAGGGAAAACATTTGCCAGCTACTCCTTGGACAGAATAGTATCTATAGTATATAAACAACTCAAAAAGACAGACACAAAGAAATAAAAGACCAACTCAATCAAAAAATGGAAAATTGACACTTATCAGAAGAAGTACAAATGACCAATAAGTACATGAAAATATGTTCAAAGTTTTTGGTTATTAGAAGTGTAGATCAAACCAACTCCAACGTTGTATCTTACTTCAGTAAGAATGAATTATTATCAAGAACTCAAACAACAACAAATGTTGATGAAGTAGTTGAGAAGAACGAACCCTTCTACTTTGTTGGTGGAAATTTAACTAGCACAACCATTTTGGAAATTAGTATAGAGATTCCTCAAAAAAATGAAAGTAAAAATTCTATTTAACCCAGATATTCCTCTTCTAGGTATCTTCCCAGTATTAAAGTAATCATTTTATGGTGATACATGCATACTATGTCTACATCAGCTATTGCAATAGGTAAGCTACGGAAGTGGTCTATATGGCCATGAACGTATGAATGAATAAAGAAAATGTGGTCTATGTACAAAATGCAGTTCTACTCAGCCATAAAGAAAGATAACTTGAGTCCCTTGTAGGAAAATGAATGGAGTTTTGAGGCCATAATATTGTGAACTAAACCAGATGCAAAGATTAAATATTACATGATTTCTCACATATGAGAAACTCAGAATGTAAATAATTTAAAGAACAAAATAAAAGAAATGACAGGAAACAGGGAGACAAACTCTGTGGAAATGGTAAAGGGACCTGGAGAGAGGGGAGAGGGAAGGGTTAGGAGGAAGGAAACTAAAATGATCCAGATGCGATCCATAAATGTACCAATTTCCCAGCATGAATATAATTATTATACATTCCAAACACATAATAATACTTTTCTAATTAACAGGGAACACAACAGAGTGTGAGGAGAAAAATGCTTGTGAGAGAGGCAGGGTCCAAGCCAAGAGACTTTTGATAAACTTATGAGTTACAGTGCTTGGGTTTCTTACTGGTAGCTCTGAGTAATCTTTGCCTCTGATTAACTGGCTGACCTTGAGTCCATTACTCATTTTTTTTCTGAGCTTAATCTCATTCTCATTTGAGTGCTCTAAAAATTAGACATGAGACACATTTACGACTTGGCAAAATGTGTAAGATCTATACCCTGGGGTTTTACTTTTCCTTAGTGATGGATTGTAAGCCAGGCTCCAGCCTGAGCCACACTGCATTTTTAAAAATGCATTGTTTATGCCTGCTTGCCTGGTTGTATTCATACACTCGCGAGTTTAATTTAAAAAGTGAGGTATAGACAAACAGGACTTTCTTGCGTCATTTCGTGACTTTCTCCCAGGTATGATGTTTTAATGCAGGGTAAGATTGTGCACCAGCATCACTCCCACGAAGCATGTGGTTTGTTGCTTAGGCAATTATTATCATGAGCATAGCTTTTATTACTGTATGACAAGATCTGTCATTTAGCTCAGCAGCTTAAGCGCCTGCCTGGCAAGCGCAAGGTCGTGAGTTCGATCCCCAGTACCAAAAAAAAAAAAAAAAGGATATGCCAACACTAAGATTAGTGCCTAAGGTCATTGTCATGGATTTGTATAGCCAACATGCTTAGTTAAAGATACTGGAGCAAAATTAGAAGTGAGTTGTTCCCTAAGACAAAACATGAATGACGCTGGAGTAAAGTTATGTACACAACAGCTTCATGGATGAAATATGCTGTCCGAGGGAAATGTGCACTTGCTCAATGCAGTTGACTTTGTCTGAATTTATCAGCCTCTTTCCTTCTGATTTCCAAGTTGACATCCCACCCACTCTACCATGCTCGGGAGCCAACTTTTCGGCTGTGGTAATCTACAGATTAACTTGGCCATTTCCCTGCATATCCAAGCTTCTTCCAGACTCTGACTTGGACTCTGCAGAGCTTCCTGGTTCCTGGATTGACATCCTAACTGTCTAATCTAATTCAAATGGGGTGAAAATGGTAGATGACACTGGAAAGATCATCCCTCCACATTCATTAATAGTCCACTATTCTGAGATTTCATACTCCAGAAATGGTAGTTAATTTATCTTTACTGAAAAGAATATACAGCTATACTACAAGAATTTCAGGGACCTTTATAGTAGTAGGTTAATTTGACAAAGCATTTATTGAAGATGCTTAGTGCTGCCGTGTGAAAAGGACTATACTTGGATTACTGGGTAAGTGTGAGTGGAGGAAAGTAAGGATTTGAGTTCCTACTCCACTACACATCTCCTATCTCTTCCTTTGTAAGAGGAGAAAAAAGGGCAAAAGAAGTTTTCAAAAGCAAAGAAGAGGAGGAAGGTAGGAGGAATATTTTGGCTTCACATAAAATTTAATTGAATTCATTTTAACAAGGTTTTATGGAGAAGCTAGTGTGATTCTCTGATTAATTCTGAAACAGAAGATGAGTGGACACCAAGGGTTTCCTCCCTTGCGTCTTCCCTCCCCTACAGTCCTCCTGTCTATGCCCACTCCCTTCTCACAATATTCCTACCCGAGTGAGTAATTGCACCAGAAAATCAGTAATGCCTCCTGTGCACAAGAACTAAAGAAATGAAATACCTGTCATTATATGTTCTTATAAAGAAATTTCCATATTTGGACCAAGTTTATGTGATGGATTTCTTCCCATTTACCTACCTCTACTTTACCTACTTATGTTTGCATTTCAAATAGAATATTCGTAAAGAATATTGCAGAGGTTTTCCATGTGTAGAAAATTAATATTTTGCCAGATTTGTCAGCAGTTACCCAGAAAATAAACAAATATGAGTCATCCAGCCATTTGTTTTTTTCTTTAAAAACGCAAAAACCACTTCCTGCAGAGTAGCATTCTTTCCAATTTATTAGTACAAGAGAAATCACTGCCTGCAGGCTATATCATCTTCACACTGTGTTTACTTGCACATTCTTGCTGTTGTTCGTATTTTTAAAAAGAAACGTGCATGAATCACGCTGTTGATGACCTAAACGTTGTCCTTCTATAAAAGAGTGGCCACTAGAAGGTAGGGGTAGAAGTCAGTGGTTAGGAAAGGGGTCTTCTAAGGCAAAGACTGTCAGAATGAAGCACTTTGCCATCTTCATGCTGCTGTGTCTGCCAGGCTGCTCAGCTTACCCTCTGAACGGAGCAGTGAAGGGAGAAGACCCCAATGTGGATTTCGCCCAGGTAATTAATGGCTGCACCCTTTGAAGCCACTGGCTAACCCATGCAGAGAACAACTGTCTGTTTGCTCTTCCAATACCAGGTCGAGTGACTTGATTAGAAATTATTTTGTTGGAATTATTTGGCATCAGAGAATATCAAGGTGCTGAAGGTGAAAATTCTTTTCATCCTAATAGAGAAGGAAAGAAAGGCACAGGAAGTTGAAATACTTACTCAAGGTTAGATTAAAAAGAGTAGCAGCTGCTTTGAAGCTAAATGAAAATAACAAATGGGGACTAAATGAAACTTATCTTGCTTTAGAATTACTTTGGTTAAAATAACTAAAGGGGAAATGTGGTAATTTTAGTCTTTATATAAATGAATAATTTTTATGTTATTATTTGTATGTGTATTCAAAATAACTGATCTCACATTAGTCTTGGACCAGGTCTAAATTAACAATGTGAAGTAGGAAAAGTCAAACATATTCATCCAATGAATTTATAAAATTATGCCAATTTTCTTTACCTAGCTAACAAATTAAGTTGCAATGAAATAAGAAGGCATTTTAATGAAAAAGCAGATTAAGTATGGCACCTACTTTTGTTGCAGTAAAAGGGAGAATAATTAAAATTGATTTTGAAGTTGTGACAAGAAGAACTATTTAAATACAACTTATGATTATTATTCCATTAGCAATACCTGAAAAACTACTACAACCTTGGAAAAGATGAAAAACAAGTCTACAGAAGGATAGATAATGATCCTATTGTTAGAAAAATCCAAGAAATGCAGAAGTTCCTTGGGTTGGAAGTGACGGGGAAGCTGGATTCTGACACCTTGGAGGTGATACGCAAGCCCAGATGTGGACTCCCAGATGTGGGTCAGTTCACCACCTTTCCCGGCATGCCAAAGTGGAGGAAAAACCACCTTACTTACAGGTAGTGGGTCCTAAGAGGTTTCCACATAATACTGAAATTTTATAAGCTCTATCCCAGGAAAAACATTACCTTCTTCACTTTTTTCATACAGGATTGTAAATTACACACAGGATTTGCCAAGACATGCTGTTGATTCTTCCATCGAGAAAGCTCTGACGGTCTGGGAGGAGGTGACCCCACTCACATTCTCCAGGATAAATGAAGGACAGGCCGACATAATGATCTCTTTTGCAGTCAGAGGTAATGAAATAAAATATCCATTATCAAATGTTTTTGTCAGTTCAGGTTATTAAAACAGAATACCCTACCCTGGTTAATTTATGAACAACAGAAATAATAATTTTATAGTTCTGAGACTGAGAAGTCAAAGGTCATGGTGTCAGCAGCTCTGTGGTAATGTGGCACATTCTTCACGGTGGTGCATTCTGCATCCTCATGTGGCAGAAGGGTCCCTCAAGCCTCTTTTATAAGGATATTGATCTCATCCATGGAGACATCATGGAAATAATAACATCATAAAGGTCCCACCTTTTAATACCATTATATTGGAGATTAACTTTCAACACAGACCTGGAGAAGGGGTTAATGTTCAGACAACAACATCTGATGCTGTCTGGCTGGAAAAGGGTAAAAAGAAATTCTGAACATTTATGCTACCACTGATTTTTTTCCCCCCAGAACATGGAGATTTTTATCCTTTTGATGGACCAGGACTGAGTTTGGCTCATGCCTATCCACCTGGGCCTGGGTTTTATGGAGATGTTCACTTTGATGATGATGAGAAATGGACAGAGGATGCATCAGGTAGGTTTTAAGCTTCTGAGGAAAGTTTCAGAAAAAATGTCTAACTACCGAAGAATGATTTCATTATGCAGAAGAACAGGAAAGGAAATATTTTAATAATTGAAATTTCTGACTGACTGAGTGGTAACCGGGAATACTCTTCATTCAGTCATTACTGAAGAACTTTGTAAAACGTGTGCAAGTCCTCTTTGCCCCACCAGGACTAATGTAAGTATCATTCAATCTTATTTTCACAACTCAGGTTCTTGTGAGGATTTAGGACTAGTGCAGTCAGTAACGTTTCTGTATCACTTCAATTGTAAATCATTAATGTAGAATAACTTACACTGAATCAGTTCTAAACCTAACATGTGCCCTTGAGGTTTCTCCTTCCTTCCCATTTGCCTCTTTTTCTCTTAAAAGTAAATATTAAGAGAAAATGCCAGGAAACAAAGGACATTTCTAGGTCACCTGTTTGAACATGCACATCACTATTGCTAGCTTAGGAGCATTATTTCCCCTAAGCTAGTTCTGAAAAACTCAACACTTACTAACACACAGTGATTCAAATTAATTGCATGTTATTTTTATTCACGTGAAGATTAGAAACATACTGTTGGAACAATCATTTTTTCCAAGACTAGTTGGGATCATTGACACAAATAAAAGAACATCTCCACTGATGCAGACCTGAAGTTATGCTGCACGAGATGACCTAGCTTTATTTTTTTCCTCATAATTACTTGGAGCATTGGCTAAATATTATGATAAACTCTCTATAAGATAAACTGAATGCAGCTGTGGTTGTGCTGTAAAAAATTGTGGTTGGATATGTTTCTGTTTTAAACTGAAGATTGTACATACCCAATGGTACTTATTACCAAGAAGATTTTTTTGATAATCAAAAATTGGTTGATTATGACAAAAAAGAAGAACAAATCGGGCTAAGTCCCCAAGGGAAACAACCATTGTTTTGTTGCTTAAGAGTTTAAGGAATACATAAGTACTTGCCAATTAATTTCAACTGAGGTTGAAACTGGCAGATAATAGGAAATATGATCATCATGACAACCTTCTTTTTAGACAATAAAGAGTTGTATTTATTGATATGTTATTAATCGTGGTCCTTTCAAATTATCCCTTGGAAAAAATGTTGATCAGTAATATACAGGAAAAGGAACCTATATTTTCTAAACTAGGAGACAGGGAGAGGTACAGTGAAAAACTGGTATACTGACTTCAAGTTAACCTTGAAAAATCCATGAGTTTTAATCAAGTATGGAATTTGCCAATCAATGAACCAGATCTCAAGTAAGGGAAGCATAATGTGTGATTCAAAGGATGACTTATGCATCCAGCATGTGTTTTATGTGCGTATATTAAAAATACATGGCTGCTAAGACTTTCAACATCTATGGTTTTTGAAATAGGGACCAATTTATTCCTGGTTGCTGCTCATGAACTCGGCCACTCCCTGGGTCTCTTCCACTCGGCTGACCCTAAGGCTTTGATGTACCCCCTCTACAACTCCTTCGCAGACCTGACTCGATTCCGCCTTTCTCAAGATGACGTGGATGGCATTCAGTTCCTCTATGGTGAGTGATGTTGGAAAAATTACATCATAACTTTGCAGCGGTGCTACAATTAATATTTGCGATATAATTCAAGCCACCTTGAGACGGTTTGGAAACCATATAAATTCACACACGCATCACAGTTTTCCTAATGACTTATCTGCCCTAATCTGTTGCCTTTAGGTCCTCCTCCCACCTCTCCTGCTGACCCTAAGGTGCCCACTGAAGCTAGCCATCAGGGGTCTGGGATGCCAGCCCCATGCGATCCTGCTTTGTCTTTCGATGCAGTCAGCACCCTGAGGGGAGAAGTCTTGTTCTTCAAAGGCAGGTCAGGCTGGAAACTTACTCTTTCCTGTCTATTCCTGTGATGTACAATGCTTCAAAAAGGAAAACAAACTGAAACTTGAATGAAGTATTTCCTTTACATTTTCGAATCGTATCATTTTGATCTGATTCTGTGTGTGTGTGTGTGTGTGTGTGTGTGTGTGTGTATGTGTGTGCTTACTAAGGATTGAACCCAGAATCTTTACACTCAACTGCATTCCCAGACATTTTGAAAAATTTTTAATTTTAAGACACAGTGTCACTAGTTTGTGAAGCTGCCCAGAATGGGCTTGAACTTTTAATCTTCCTGTCTCAGCCTCCCAGAGTGCTGGGATTAGGGGTGTCCACCCCAGTTCCTGGCTGTAATCTATTTCTAATTTCTCTTTTAACATCTCTTTACAATAGCCCAGACTATTTCTTAAAGACTTACAAAGAATAATTCTTGCTCACTAGAACATAAATTCTATGAAGGCAGGGGTTTTATCTGCTTTATTTACTTGTTAAATATCGGGGCTGGGGATGTAGCTCAGTAGTGCAGCACCTGCCTGGCAAGTGTCAGGTCCTGAGTTTGATTTCCGGTACCCACAAAAGAAAAGAAGCAACAACAATGAAAAAGAAACTAGATTTAAATGTCATAAATCATAGAACTTCTCCAAAAAGTACTGTAAATCTTTAGAAGGAAAGCAGTGTCTTGATCTCTCTTTTAGAAAGTCACTATTTTAATGATTTCATTTCAGAAAAAAATGATACATGCCTTGGCACAATATTCGAATAGTAACAAAGATAGGGTTCGAAGAAAAACCTTCCCACTCTGCCCCACCATAACCCAGTGTGTCCCTGTGTGCAGCCATAGTTAGCAATTTCCCCTGTGTCTCTATTCACACACATGCATAAAGAGGCACGTAATATTTTGAAGAACTATTTATTGACACATAATATACATGATTTTCACAGACTTCCAGAATGAAATTAAGCTAAATAACCATATTGGAACTGACCGATATTCCTCCTATAGATTTTGTTACCCTGGAATCACAAATGGGACAACCCAGTACTGACTTTCTGAAAAAAATGAATTAACTTTGATTGAAAGAAAAGAAGACTATGGTCCTTGCTTCATGTATTAATGTTTCTCTGCTTATTATTTAAATGAGAAAAACAATTGAAAACAATTTTTATATATTACAGATATCTGTGGCGTAAACTCCAATGGAAACCAAAACCTGAATTTCATTTGATTTCCACATTTTGGCCCTTTCTTCCGTCAGACTTAGATGCTGCTTATGAAGTTAAGAGCAAAGACACAGTTTTCATTTTTAAAGGTAAATCCTATTCACAATTTTCAAATTATTGAAATCAGCCCTATTGCAAAATTTCATTGAACATTTTCTTCCAAATGGGGAGGGATCTATGGAGGCAGAAAGGAAGGAAGAGAAAAGAAAATGAGAAAAGAAGGAAAAAATGGAAACAAAGCTTTTGTAAATAAGGAGGGCAAGAGAGGTTGAAAGGAAAGTAGGAGAATGGGAAAAAAAAGAATCAAGATATATCATGTACATGTGCAAATTCTCTATAATAGATAATTATTTATACTTAAAATGTACCAATAAACTTAATTAATTTTAAAACTTTCATTAATGAGAGTTTTCTGTATTATGTTAAGTTTTAAATGGTTCATGATTCATTGTTGCAAAAAACCTGGTGTCAATGCTTAAGTAAACTTTGCACAAAAACTTTATAAGTGCTATTTTAAAACATTTGATGCAGACTGAAGTAAATAAACACTTAAATCCCAATGTAGTTTGATATGTAGAGTCAAGGGGAAAAAAATTGAGAATAAAAACAAAATAAAAATAACACATCAAAATTTGTGAAAAGGAAGAAATGGATCTTTATAAGCATAAACATTTATATTAGAAAGGCAATAATAGTTAATATCTTCTATTCATGGATAGGAAATTTTAACATAGTGAAAAATGTCCATTTATACACAGACATGATATTTTCAACTCAAATACCATAAGAGTTTTCATAGAACTTGACACATTAATTCCATAGCTTATGTGGTCAGGCAAAGGCCAAGAATAGCACACATACTCCTGAAGAACAGTAAAATTACGAGAACAGTTCTATGTTATAAAATTTTAATAAGGAATGTATTATTATACATGTGCCCAAGTCCAGGGAGAGATAAATTAACTAGTGGGCTTGACGGTTTCTCTGTTGGAATTTTAAATTATTGTTTCAATTTGTTCTCTTGATAATATGCTATTTGAGCTTCTATTGTTTAAGTAAGGTAACATATTTTTATAGGGATGTACTAACTTTTCTGTTTCCAAACCAATGGGTATGAAGTTTTCAGAGAATTATTTTGCTGTAATTAACTAGCACTGAGTTTTCTTTTTTTTCTTCATTTCTCATATTGCTTCTTTTAACTTTTCTCTAATTCTCTTTATTAATCTCGGAGGATATTCAATAATTTTTCTAGTCTTCTTGCAGACTTAACTTTTCCCTTCTTTGATCCTCTTGCTGTATTTTGTTTCCCTCCCACATGTGAGGGACGCACTCTAGCGCAGAGCTACAATCTCAGTCATTTTTAATTTATTTTGAGACAGGGTTTCCCTAAATTTCCCAAATTTGCCTCAAATTTGTGATCTTCCTGCCTCAGCCTCCCAAGTATCTGAGATTACAGGCCTACAATACTACTCCTTGCTCTATTTAATTAATTTTTGTCTTTATTATTATCTATTATTGCCTTAATTTTGTCTTCTCCATATTTATTCTATTTTATCTTTTTTAAGTTTGATGCTTACCTTACTGAGTTGCAATCTCTTTTTCTTTTCTAGTAAGTATTTATGCCCATAAAGGTCACTTTATTGCTCTTCATCCCACAAATTTTAATATGTTATTTTTATTGATTTTTTTCAAGTCTTTTCCCTGACTCATAAGTTGTTGGGAAAATTTTTAAATAGCAGACTCTCTGGGAATTTGAATATACATATTTATTTCTGACATTCTCATTTTTGTGAAGATTAAATGAAATCATAAAGGGCTATGTAACTCTAAAGTACTGCTCCTATTTATAAATTTGCATGGCATTTTTTAAATACCTACATCGTGTCGGGTGCAGCACTGACTAGTGAGCAGGGACTCGTACTTCAGAGAGGCTGCAGAAATGGAGGTGCCGGTGCCTCACAGGGACAGAGTTGGGTCTGAGGGAAGGAGGGAACCATGAGTGCCTGAAGAACGAGCACCTGGCCCTACCCGAGGCCGAGAGGAGGTAGAGTCACAGTGAGACTTCAAAGAGCAGAACGTTGCTGTATCGAGATGGGCTAAATGTGTGGTGAGGAAAGGTCTATGAGGCAGAAGGAACTTTTTTACACAAAAGTAGTCACTTCTGGAACTGCTCAGTTAGGTGCAATTCATTCCGCTCAGAGAGAGATGCAACAGATTAGCATTTTAGATAAATTGGTCTAGCAGTGGAACATGATAGGGATTCAAGGTTGGAGTGAGGGCAGCAAAATAAAGGGAGACGGACTGATAGGATTCCATCATCCCAAGTCACTTGAATTTGACAGAATTACTGTAATATTCAGAAGAAGCACAGATAGAATTTGGTGGCTATGTTATTTACTATTAGGTATCCAAAAACCAACTGACCTAGTTTAGAAACTTAGATTAAGAAATCATCAATAATTGTAAGCAATAACTAGGACTGTTTCCTACAAATTACAGATGCAGATAGAACAGTGAAAAGAGTTGTACATTCACCCACCTATTCATTCCTGTGTTCACTCACTCAAGAAACATTTATGAAATACACTGGAAACTACATATTGTGCTGGTAGTTCAGATTAAAATCACGTTTTCTTTGTAACACGACGATACCTTTACAATCATTTCCGAAACTAAATGACTTCGCTCAAAGTCTCTCGGGGTTTTTTTTTCCCAATAGGAAGTCAGTTCTGGGCAGTCAGGGGAAATGATCTGCAAGCAGGTTACCCAAGGGGCATCCACACTCTGGGATTTCCTCCAACCACAAAGAAAATTGATGCAGCTGTTTCTGATAAGGAAAACAAGAAAACATACTTCTTTATAGGGGACAAATACTGGAGGTAAGATGCAGCAGGAATGACTTTCTTTGGAGTTAATCATGCATCTTTTATAAAGATCCCTGCCTACTCCACCCTCCTTTGCTAACTTCAAATATTCCGGTTATGAGGAAGACACCTGACAGGTACTCAACTTCCCAGACAGAAAAACCTCTCAGTATAGTGATGTCACTGGTTCATGTATCCAAACAACAAAAGGTGTCAAGGAGACCAGCAGAGGCCCACAGCACATTTACTTGGTGTCCTATGACTAGTCCCACGTGGTTGCCACAGGAATCCCAGGTGTAGCAGACTGTGGGAACAAGTTCTATAGGGGTCCATCATGATGGCTAACCAGGAGTCTATTTTTAGCCAAATTACTTAATTCACCTTGCATCTTGTATTGTATTCCTGGTGTATTTGTGGCAAGTAGATATTCAGGTTCTATGTGTCCAGGCTTAGAAAATTGACCTCAAACATATGTTTGGAACCTTCAAAGACTAAAATATCCCTTTTTGGGGTAGACTACTGACTTATGTGATAAGCTTATAAGTTCAGTAAAGTCGTATTATAATTTCAGCCCTAACATATTTACCATCTCTTTGAACAACTTGAAAACTTACCTAGGATTCCACACTAGAACATTAACATTATGCCATAATGTTTGCATAATAATATTTCTGTAAAATCTTGAGCTGGATTTCTTTCCCTTGGTGCAGATTTGATGAAAAAAGACTGTCCATGGAACGAGGTTTCCCAAGGCCTATAGCTGACGACTTTCCAGGAGTGAATGGAAAGGTTGATGCTGTCTTACAGATGTTTGGTGAGAAGCCACCTATTTCATTGCCAGTGGGGGTACTTTGGGTATTTTGCAGTATCAAAATGAAATGAAGTATGTTTTGCACTGTTTCATCTCCTTGCCCATTATAGACAATGTTGCTATGAACATATGCATACAAATATTTGTATAATTATTTAGTAAAACATCAAACTGTACACTTAAAATTTGTATATTTATGCTATATAAAAGAGACTGCTATGAGCTGAGCATATAACTCAATGGCATAAGCACCCACCTGGCAAACCCGAGGTCCTGAGTTCAATTTCTGGACCAAAAAAAAAAAAAAAAGAAGAAGAAGATACTGCCATAAAGTCGCTAAAATATATTTTTAATAGGAAATAATCAAAACAGTTTCAAATCATTCAGCCTTAAATACCTTTTGCTTAAAATTCCTGAAAATTTTAACTTTCCAAATATTCAAATTAACTTTAAATTTTATTTTTCTTGAATAACTTCCGAGCCTCTGTTTCATATCTACACACAAAATCAAAGTGTAGAGCTTCACACAGAACCCATTATCCTCCCGTCATTATGTTGGTGTAAAAATACAACCAGACATGAGCCAGGTTGACTGATGACTAATTTTCATTCTATTCTGTTATTTCCTGTCCTATCCCACAGGACTTTGTCTAACTAGCTATTGCAGTCATCAGTTGTTTACTTTAATAACTGTTAGCTACTATTATAAGTCAATGGTGATCCTCCCAAGTGCTCAGACTAGAAAAAATTTAACTCCTGCCAATGGGGAGACGGGCAGGCAAAACTTGCACTTGCCACGTCTGAAGGAATTCTGGGGGGAGCTACCAGGCCTTCACATGCCTAATGCTCACGGGGCGGATGGCCTGTGCTAAGGTAACCTGACCATAAAGTATGTGACGCAGGAAGTGAACCTTCAGCGCAATTTATCATTAGTCTGATTTGGGGGGGGGGGGGTTGTCAGTTGCTTCCCAGACTGTAAGTTAGGATCTAATAGAAAATAAAGTGTTGAAAATAAAGGGGAAAGTTGGATTTTTAAAATACCATAGGGTTCCATCTATTTAAAGAAAATATAATCTAATGTTTCAGAACACTGAAATCAGACAGAAGAGATAGAATCCTCTCTCTGTCTTTTACTAGAAATGCTATCTTGGGAAATCCCAAAGCCTTCCTAATTTTCAGTTTCATCCTCATTAATGATTTGTTTTGCAAGTACGAATTAAATATTCAGCATACATTCAGTCTAACACCAAAAGCCATTTAATAAATGCCAACTTTTACTGGCTTATTTTTATTCTAAGTTATGTGTTGAAAATTTGATATACTGAAGACTGTCTCATCATTTTCTTCATCTTTGTTTACAGGATTTTTATATTTCTTCAGTGGATCAACACAGTTTGAGTTTGACCCTAATGCCAGGATGGTGACGCATACATTCAAAAGTAACAGCTGGTTACTGTGTGTGTGACATAAGGACAAGACAGACATGGGCGTTTCAAATGAATCTAATAAATATTTACCTAATTTATTGTGAATCAAAATGATAAATTAGTCCTGCATGTACAATGGCCAAAGAAGATGAGTCTTGTTATATCTTTGTGTCTTTGCTTGTTCTTGATTACATTGCATGCAAGTGAGAAATATTCATGTAATAAGGAAGAGAATGACCTCCATAACTGTTCTATTTATTATTTAATAAAGATTTTTATTTTTGACCTTTTCCTTGCTGTGCAGTTCATGTTTCGCATAATGACCACACTGTGCACCAAGTCGGTGACGGGCTCTCCCAGTAGGTGTGACAGGACCCATCTTCCTTAGATTGGTCCCCTGGCTGCCATGCACGCTCTCCTATGATCTGTACCACCAACAGCTATATTTTCACCACATAGGTATTGTAAGTGTTCCTCACACGTGTGAAGAAAAGCAGGGAAGATGGTCACTGTCTTGCAGGATTGGCTGTAGGCAAAGTTACAAAGTAGCATTCGACAGTGTTGGATCCTGTGAACCTAGCATCTCATATAGTCCACATCATAGTTTCACAAATTTGGAGGTCAGTCACCTCTTGTGTTAACCGAAATATTTCTTCAGTGGTACTCCTTGCCTGCCCCAAAGACCACATTTCTCATAACACTTCCATCCTTTCTTTATAGTATTGTCTTATTGCCATTTACACCTGGCAATTCCTGGAAGATAAGTTTGTCTGTAGATGCCAAATATGAAAGCAAATTGTAACCATGAAGTTATATGCTTCATACCACACCAGATACAAGTTAGAAACTGTTCATTCTTTCATCTGTTCAAATAAATGCCAGTCACTGTCACAGATGCAAAGTACAGAACACTAAGGAAAACATACTTAACTCAGCCTTACTGAATTTTGTCTACCAGGGGAAAGAAATCAAACAAGTGAACACAAATTAATGTGTGCTTACACATGGTGATGGTATTATGAAAGAAATGGCAAAGAGGTAAGAGAAAACAATGTTGGAGAAGGGGCAATCTACTGAAGCTTGACTAGAGAAAGTTTCTCTGGGATATTAATGAAAAAAGCATGTAAATCAAATTAGGTGGATGGGTAAGAGGATAGAACATTCTAAGAAAATAAAATGCAAAATTGGTATGGTGAAAATAAATCTTGACATGCTCAAGGAGCTGAAAGAAGATGAGTATTTGACTTGAGTATTGGAGGAATAAGACAATGCTAGACAAGGAGGCAAGATAGAATCATCTGGGGTCTTCCACATGTATTAGAATAGATACAGTGCATTTTATTTTTAAGGTGCTGTGAAAATGTGAAGTCTTAGAGAAGTGACATATTCACAGGTTGTGAATGATTGTATAAGCAGGAAGAACTGGAAATGGTAATGAAAAATTGGAACATGTGTTATAGAGCTACTACAGCTGATAGGCACGGGTCTCAGGGAAGACTGAGAGAGATGACTGGATTCAAGGTGCACTTTGACACTGTTCAGATTTAATGATATATTAGACAAAGAGTTCTAAAGGAAAAGAAACTGTTAAGAATAACTCCTAGGTTTACTGAACAACGTCTTAGATGGTACTGGGTTCAACAGAATCAGAGAAAGACCAGAAGAGAAGCAAGCTGCTGTGAGAATGTTGGGGACCACAAACCGTAAATTGAGTCAGGGGCCGTCCAAGGCCGTCCTTGTCCTGCCCTTGAGCCAGCATGAATCGGGGAAACTCCTGCTTTTTTCTGGGCCAGATGAAAGTCGTAGGACTAGTGACTGCTGCGTGCTCACGGGGCAAGATAAAACCTGCTGACAACAGAAAGTACCTAGGGAAACTAGTTTCCTTATTGCCTCGAGTCTCGTCCTTGTAGCAGAGCTTTGTTCTTCTTCCGAGCCCACCGCAGTCGCTTTACTATCCCAGGAACACTCCCTGCTCTTCACCATTGTCCTTGACACAGATGTAATCCATAAATACCAAGGCTCTGGGCCCGCAGCCTTTTGTTTCCTGTGGAGAGCTGGTCACCCCAGACCCTTGCTGCAGCATTATTCCATCTCTGCTCTGTCTTCTCGCCATGCGCCATAACTCTGGGCAGGAGACTGGGGACTCGCTGCAGGGGTCCCCAGTAACTGGCACCGTGGAAAAGGCCTCTGATACGAGAAGGTTAGGAGTAGGAAAGGATAATCTGATTTAGATTTATATACTCTTATAAGATAACCAAATAAAGATACTGATAAGAGAAACGAGTTGAAAAATATGGAAGTGAGAGTTTGGTGGTATCAGTAAAGTCCTGGAAATAACTGAAATTACATAGGAAAACTGCAGATGGTTTGTGACATAATTTTGAAAAATGAAAGTGTCACCTGGGCCGTGCCAGGCTTCTTTCTAGTACTGTGAAGGACAGGCTATGTGATGACAATTCCCAGATTTCAGTGGTTTACAGTGGAATTGCATCTTGATGCTCCATTTGGGATCTGGACTCCAAGTGGTCCTCATTTTAAGATGCAGACTGATGGAAGAGCCATCATTCTGAGCTGTTTCTCACTATAGCAGGGGGAAGAGGATTTTAAGTTTTACATTAACTCCTAAAGTCCTTTGTGAATATATCAAATATTATCCTGTCCTCATTTCACAGACCAAAGAAAATACACTGCCTCATCTAATATCAAAGATGAGAAAATGATATATTATCATGTGCCTGGGAGGAAATCAGAAACATTTATTAGACAGTTCTAATCATACACACAAGGGGCTTATTTTTTCAAAAAAATTTCTCCTTTTTAAGTATTTTACACTAGTTTCCCAAACTAGAAATATACTGCATATAAGTAACTCAAAATTCAAAAGGGGGAAACATTTATTTTTTTAAGTTTTTAAAATTTTTTATCTTACAGAGAATAAAAAAACAATGTAGGATCTCAAAACAAGCTGTTAGGAAATTAATAATTTTTGTTACATTGCATATTGTTGTTTTTGAAGTAGTTGCACAGATTATCAGAAAGTTTTTCTCCTTTTCATCTCATCTTAGTCATCTACTTAGTCATTGGTGTTGATTTCTTATAAATATTTCCATCTCCTCTAGGCATTAATGAGCATGTCCATTAACACTTACTTGCTTTTTACCCAAAGGGTAGCATCCTTTATGTTTTATTCTATGTTTCACTCTTTCTCTTTTAATACATTTGGAGACTGATTATCACAGTAAAAGAGAGCTGCCTCATCCTACTAAGTTGCTGCATAGTAAAAAATTAGATGAATCTATAATTTAACCTTTCATTATCAGTATACGTCTTAGCCTAGTATACTATTCCTTATTAGTACACATATTTTTCTTTTATAAAAATACTATAATTAGTATTATTGTAAATGACATTTCATGATGATTGAAAAATAAAGTAAATATTTAAATTTTTAAAAATGTATTACACTCTCAGGAGGCTAAGGCAGGAGGATTGTCACAAGTTTGGGACCAAACCTGGCCTACAAAGTGAGCTCAAGGCCAGCCTGAACTGCATAGTCTAAATAAATAAATAAATAAATAAAAAGAAAAAAATTACAAGGAGTAGGGGTATAGCTCAGTGGTATGCCTGCCTGGTAAGTACAAGGTCCTGAGTTCAATTCCTGGTACCAAAAAAAAATTTTTAAATAAGTAAAAACATATTACAGTAAAAGACTGTCTTGTTTAGTTTTCTATTTCTGGAACATAACAACTTACTTAAAGAGGAGTGATTTATTTTGGCTAACAGTTGTAGTCTAGTTTTGGCTGGCTCCAAGTAAGAAACAAGATGACGGGAGATGTGGTAGAGGAAAAGATGTTCAGTCCATGGCAGGCAGAAAGCAGAGAGAGAAGGAAAGAATTAGGAAAGAGATACACGTTTTCACATTATGCCCCCTGTGACCTGTCCCTTCCAAACAGGCACACATCCACATGTGAGAATGGGGGGGGGCATTTTAAGGTTAAATAACAACACTCTGCCCCAGCCACCAAAAGATTCACATTCATCTCATTGTAAATGTGATTTATTCTGTCTCTAAGAGTCATTATAGTCTTAATTGTTCCAGGACCGCTAAAAAGTCCAAGCCTGAAATCTTCTCTGAGACTAAGGCAAACTCATAGCTGTGAGACATTGTAAAAACAGCAACAACAAAAACCAACTTAAACACTATCAGCATACAATTCCAGGAGCGAGAAATGGGATAGAAAGGAATATAACCGAAGCAAAACTGAAAGCTAGTGGGAAAAATACTAAATCCTGTAGTGTCACATCCAGCACAAGGAGCAGGTTGTGGCACATTGTGAGTTCCAAAGGGTTTCTTGTAGTCTCCATTGCCTTTCTTTTGGGTATGGTTTTGCTTGCCACCTGGAAATTTTCTTAGCAGACATTCCACATTTTCTTTTTTTTTTTTTTTTTTTTTTTTGGCATTTCCAGCATCCTGAGGTCTTCCTGCACTTTTTGCTTTACTCTCAGTGCTTCATGTACTGCCCTCCCAGGGGCACACTGCCTGGCTTCCCAGGCCTTCCTTTGAAAATGAGTTGGAGACTTCCATGTCCCCATCATTCTTGCATTCTGTGTGGCTATAAAGCCAGTACCATGGCGAATGATGCCAAAGTTTGCCACCAACTTGATCAGTAGCTGGCCCCATTTGGATCATGGTAGCAGAGGTCTTTGAGTGCTTAGATGGCTAAGTACTGTGAAGCCAATCCTAGGGAAGCAACTAATCCTCTATGTGGCCCTTTTTCAAACAGGTATTCTCAAATGAAAGATTTACAGTTTTGCATCCTCAAATCTGTGAAGAGTGATATCTTGCTGATTCATCTTTTTAGCACCTATGTTCTCCTTTGCCTTAACTTTTGAGGTTCTTTCTTTCTGGCAAAACTAAAAACTCTTCAAATCATTCAGGTCTGTGATTTGTCCCTGATTCTCATTGTAGATCTGCTTGAAATGAGTTTTCGGTTTTTCCAGAAATAAAGAACCTCAAAAGTTAAGGCAGGGTAAGTGCCTCCCTCTGGTGTGAGCCAAGAGGAGAACCAGAGAACAGTCCTGAGATCCAACCACAGCCATGGTGGAACCCAGGAGCCTGCACAAAGAAGCAATTCACCCACCCTCTTGCTAAGTGCCTTCCTCTGGCGTGAGCCAGGCGGAGACCCAGTAGTGTCTTGTGAGCTTGGAATCAAACATCCCATCTCCCCCCCCCCATTAGCAACTGGGGACAGAAGTCTGAGCATCTCTTGGCAGGATGACTGTATGCAACATAGCAAATATGGGGGGTCTCCTCTATCTTCTCTTTGAAAGCAAGTGTTGTTTTCAGTTTTGTTTTCATTATGATTAATTGCTTTATTCTATTCAATATTTTCTTTCAATTGATTTTATAATGCTCTGCCTTTGGTTTGATTTTGCTATACTTAATTGACAACTATTGTGAAAATAATGAGATATACTATGGTATCTATTACTGTTATCCCAGTAATCTGCTGTGAAGTTCTGTACCAAATTCACTGCACTGTTTCAATTGGTTTGTTCTGTCTTGTTCTGTTGTATTTCTACTACTTCAAAATAAAAATAAATAAATAAAAATAAAAAAAGTTAAGGCAAAGGAGAACATGGGTGCTAAAAAGATTAGCATTCTGAACACAATTATCTCACTGCCCCTGCCACTCGCTGAAGCAGCTCTGGAAGCCTTCTTATAAGAGTGTCTTTCATTGCACTGTTGTGACTTCACTGATATCTTAAGTCTTAAATCAAAAAACAATTCAGATCACTTACCTTTTATGTTTACTTTTACTTTTGCCTCAAAAGAAGAACAGAACCCCTACCACCACCAAACCAGCACATTTTTAGAAATTTTTTTAAACTTTATTTAAAGAGAAAACAAAACAAAACAGAAGAAAAGGGTAGCAACAATACAAAATTCCAAGGAAAAAAAAGAATACAAAAAACACTAAGAAATCATTACTTGACAACTTACGTACTGTCATCTTGAAAATAGTTGTTCAAGTTACAAAGTTAAAACATACAAAGTACACATTCAATTAATGAGACTGTTAACAGTTCTGCTCCATGATCTAACAAAAACAGTAATATGGTCATTCATCTTATACACTTAAACATACATGGAATTATATCCTTTAGAGCACTTTCTTTTCCTTTTTTACAGTAGCAATTACACATTTTGGATTTATTACTCCTACATTTCTTATTACTTTTTACACTACAGACACAATGAGATATTTATAAATATGATTCTTATTTATTTCACTAATGAGGATGGTCTCAAGTTGTCTCCATTTACCTATGAAGGCCTCAAGATCATCCTTCTTCATAGCTGAGTAATACTCCATTGTATAAAAATACCACATCTTTTTCATCTACTCTGTAGTTGATGAGCATCTTGGTTGTTTCCAAGATTTAGCTATTACAAATTGGGGTGCTATGAACATGGGTGCACATATATCACTGTAATATGAACTTTTCAGCTTTTCTGGGAAAATACCCAGGAGGGGAATAGCTGGGTTGAATGGAGCTTCCAATCCTAGTCTTCTGAGAATTCTCCATACTGATTACCATAGTGGCTGCACCAGTCTACACTCCCACCAACAGTGGAGCAGTGTTCCTTTTTCCCTGCAGCCTCATCAACATTTGTTATTAGTTAATTTCTTGATGGCAGCTATTCTTTCAGGAGTGAAATGAAATCTCAATGTTGTTTTAATTTGCATTTCTTGAATGACCAGTGATGGTGAACATTGCTTCATGTATTTACTTGCCATTTGTATATCTTCATCTGAGAACTGTGTGTTCATCTCAGATGCCCATTTTTGGAAAGGGTCTTTGAATTTGGGAAGCTTGATGCTTTTCAATTCTTTATATGTTCTTGATATAAGTACTTTGTCTGAGGGACTGCTGACTAAAATTCTTTCCCATTCTGTGGGTTTTCTTTTCATGTAGGGAGCGGCGTGATAGCCTCACTGCTGCCGCCCCATCCCGCCCTCCTGTGGGCATTTGGTACATCTGCCTACATTACCCATGATCCTCTCTGCCTGGCCAGACATGACTGCGACCTATCCGGTCTCTCCACAACCATTCTGCTGATGATGACAATTTCCTGCCCTCACCCTATATAAACCATGTTCACTTCCTCAATAAACGAGACTTGATTGGAACTGCTCAACTTGTCTCTGTCTCTCTTTCCTCTTGCCCTGCCCCCCATCCCCGTTCCCTCTCCAGGTGAGACCCACAGAGTGATCCGCAGGCCAGATCATTTTCACTTTGTTGGTGATTTCTTTTGAAGTGCAGAAACTTTTCAATAATAGGAGATCCCAGTTGTTGATTCGCTGAAGCATTTCCCTAGCAGTTTGCGTTTTGTTCATGAATTCTCTGCCTATCTTATCTTCTACCTATCTTACCTATCTTCTACCTATCTTATCTTCTAGTAGATTTAGTGGATTTTTTTAATGTTTAGGTCTTTGATCCATTTAGACTTTAGTTTTGTGGATGGTGATAGGCATTGGTCTAGTTTCAGTCTTCTACATGTGAAGAGCCAATTTTTCCAACACCATTTATTAAAGAGGCTATCCTTCTTCTTAAAGAGGTGAACATGTTTAACCCCTTTGTCAAATATCAGGTGGCTGAGTGTCTTTCTACTTATACTTGCGTCTTCTAATCTGTTCTGTTGGTCCTCAGGTCTATTTCTTTGCCAGTACTATGCTGATTTTATTGCTGTGGCTTTGTAGTATAGTTTCAGATCAGGAATTGAGATGCCTCCTGCCTTGCCTTTATTGCCAGAATTGCCTTTGCTATTCTAGGTTTCTTCTGTTTCCAAATGAATTTTAGGAGTGTTTTCTCTAGATCTGTAAGATATGTCAATGGTATTTTGATTGGGATTGTGTTAAATCTGTACAACAGTTTTGGGAGTATAGATATTTTCACAATGTTGGTTTTTCCTAGCCAAGAACAAGGAATATCCTTCCATTTTTCTAATATCCTCTTCAATCTGCTTTTTAAACATAGTATAATTTTCAGCATATAGGTCTTTTACATTCTTAGTTAGGTTGACTCCTAAGTATTTCATTTGGTTAGATGTTATTGTGAAGGATGATATTTCCATAATTTCTCTCTCTGTGAGTTTCTTGTTTGTGTACAAGAATGCTATTGATTTTTGCACATTGACTTTGTAGCCAGCTACACTGCTGAATTTGGTTATTACTTCTAGCAGTCTTTTAATGGAGTTTTTTGGGTCTTTTATATAGAGTATCATGTCATCTGCAAATAGTGATAATTTAACTTCTTCCTTTTCTGTCTTTATTCATTTTGTTTCTCTGTCTTGTCTGATTGCCCTGGCTAGTGTTTCCAGAGCTATATTGAAAAGGAGTGGTGACGGTGGACATCCTTGTCTTGTTCCTGATTTTAAAGTGAAAGCTTTTAGTTTTTGTCCATTTAGTATAATATTGGCTCTTGCAAACCAGCACATTATTTTAGTAGCTACAGTGTGAGCTCAGCAATTGGGACAGGGAGAGGTGGGAAAGCTTGGACAGGAATTGAAAGAACTAACCCTCTCTAACTGTCCTACTTTCAAACTACTTTTATTGTTAGAAATATTCTAAGTACTTCCAATAAATCCTCTTTAGTTCAATTCAATGTTTTAATAAAAGCATCTCTATTAACAGCATAAGAAAGAAAACAAACCACTAAAGCTGTTGCCCAGTCTTTCCTTGCCAGCCGACCTTGAGGGGCTCAAATGCCCTTTCATTTTCCTAGCTGTCTTGGATAGCCAATCCAAGTGCTCCCAAAATACTTACATTCTCCATTGCAACTATTGCCTTAAATTTATCCCTCATCAAACTGCAACTCCCTTGGGTTATTTACCACTCTCACTCTTAGTTAAGGACACAGCATTTAGCAAGGAGCGAGCACTCAATAAATGATTAGTGAATGATGAATAAATTAATCCTCGTGTCTACTGAGGGAGTAATGTTTGATCTTAGTGTAAATAATAAGTAGGTGTTATCAGGCCACAAATCTAGAGAAAAAAAATTCCAAGCAACTGCATGAGCAATAGGATGAAGATATTAGATGACATACTCTGGGAAATTCTGAGATGACTACTACCCCAAAAAAGGACAGACAATTTTGACGTATACTTTTGAGAAAAAATGTTATGAAGTGTTCAACTTATGAGCCTATAGTTAAGAGCATGAACATTTATTCATAAATGGAACAAACAATAGATGAGTTAAACATCTTCATGAAGTTCATGACTAAATATTTAATGATTAATATACCACATTCACTCACTAATCATTTAATCACCACATCAAATCTTGTTTTGAAGCAGATAGCATATAAATTAAAAATAAAGAATGTATGCAATTAACTCACAAGCACACCAAAACTTCTGCTATGAGCATGCAACATTCCCTCAGCAACTTAGTCGACAAACGACTAAATCTGACCTACTACTCCCAAATATTTAAGCAAGGAGGTAAAGATTTCTGGTTGCTTATTGCTACATAAGAAAAATGACCCCTCTCCCAAAACCTTTCAAAATGTAATGGCTTAAAATGACAATCATCATGGCTCTAGGGGTGGGTTCTTGCTGACATCTGTGTGGATCTCACTCAGATGAACCCCTGTAGTTGCAGTCAATGACTAGGGGTGAAGTCAAAACAGCCTTCTCCACACACACATCTGGCACCTGGTTGCAGTGTCTGAAACAGCCTCACCACCTCAATACAGCTGTTCCATCTGCTGGTTTGGGCTTCCTTACGGTGTGTGACCTCAACAAGGTCATTCATTTTCAGAGACTCATTGCTCCAAAAGCAAGTATAGAGCAGGAAATAAAGGCTGTTGATCTTTTAAGGTACAATCTCACCTTTGCTTATTCTTATGTTTACACTACTCACAGAATCAACCCATATTTAAGAAGAAAGGATCCATCTCTAAAAGATGGGAAGATGGAATGTCAGAAATGTAAGACCATTTTTATAATTTCTCTCAGACATATTTAAGGGTTCGAATAAACTCAATTACTGCAAAGTTAGTAGGAAACACAGTTCTCTGGAGACAGACTCTCTTAGACCATGGACATGGCATGCAATAGACAAGTGGACATCATGAGCTTATTTATAAATTATTATAACAGGGTAATTTTCCCAGAAAGACTAACTGGGTGGTATGGTATTATCATAAACTGAAACAAAAATTTGTTTATGCATGTTATGTGCATAATTTATTTGTATTGCAAACATGCAATTTCCACACTTTTTGGAATATCAGTTAGCTCATAGCACTGCTGATGGTGGTGGTGATGCGGGAATACCTGCCTGGTCACATGACTGTCTCTCAGACAAGGCTTCCAAACTTATACAGGAGATGATGTAAGGGGTGGTTTATAACGTGAATGCATCTAAAAATATTTCTTTTCAAGTGTTTTATCTCATCACACAAACAATTTCCTCAGGAAATTTACTTTAAGAAGTTGAAATCCACTTTTAAGTAATTTACTCTATTTCTTAGTCATTTATTAACTGGTTGTTTCCCCTAAGAAATAAATAGCATAACATTTCCAAATCTCAGTTTCCTGTCTCTCATGTGAAAGGGTTTAATTAAATGATGTTTTTAAAGATTTATTTCAACTCAAATCAGAATTAGCATTCAGTGGGCAATGGATTCCAATGTGTCAGGCATTGAAGTAGACGTTCATTATACAGTTTATTCCATTTAACTGTTGCAAAATCATTTCTGGAACTATTAACGATATCCCTATTTTCAGGGAAGGGAAACACTTATTAGGTAGTTAATAGGCCTAATTCCTCAAACCAAATGAAAGTAAAGTTAGTATTTATATTTCTGTCATCTTCTCACCAAGATCTTATTCACTTTACCTCAAAGTATTTCCTTCCATTCAACAAGACATGAGCTTATGATCATGAAATTATTCAGGGTTTGAGTGAAGCTGCTTAGGAACCCAGTCACTTGGAGGTTGTATCGTGCTTCTCTTACTTTTTTACTATGTCAGTTTATATGGTCTCTTTTTATGCCAGAAGGAAGCTATGTGAGCTAGACTATCTCTTTATATGCCTAACTATATGAAATATCTATAATGCCAGGGAAATAATAATTATTATAATTTTTATTGGTATACCCCACAAAAGACTCATAGATATACTTATTTTTTAATAGCTTAGTGGATGAAACACTGTTACTTCTTTTTTACAAGTGAGAATTCTATAAGTTCAGAAATGTATACATTTCCTGAGCTTGTATGGTAAAGCTGAGATGCAGGTGTCAACCGTGAGACTAATCACAGTCAGCAGCTGTGAAATATATCAGATCTGTGTCATTGTGATGAGGAACAAGTTGGTTGTATGACTAACAGCCACACAAGAAGAATAATGTTAACCAGGGCAACAACGACAGGGTACAGATAGGTTTCAAGCAATTATGTCAGACCTAAAAGTCCTCAAGTCTGAAACTGCATTAGTCAAATTTATGATACTACATAATCCAGCATCTACCTTGGGTTTTTCTTCAATTAGGCCTCCAAAGAACAGTCTACAGATGACACATGTCCATTTTTCTGATGTCAATTATTGGTAATAGGAAGTTTGCTAGCCTAAAATTAAAGTCCCCTAGAATGTAGTGTGCGCAGGAAAAATGACAAATGTGGACATTAGAAGTGTAAAGGCTGAACTCTAGAGAGTTTCCACACTGTAGAGAAAATTAACTGGAAAGCACACACATGTTGAATCATTCAGGGTCCAAACAGGAGGCAGAAACTTTACATTAATGTGAACAGGGAATGTTTAACAGAAAGAATTATTAACTATAAAGGAGGATGAAGCCATGAAGGTTTGGCTAGTAGGAAGCAAAGAGGACTCTAAAGAATACAGAAAGTGTAGATATAATCTTCCCCAGGGCTGACATAGACTTCCAAAAGACTTCTCCCACTCCAAGGGCTAGATCTAAACCTCGCTTTAGACCTGGCCATAGCTCACTGGCGCTGTGGCTGTGCTGACACAGCAGGACACTTTCAGGGACCTCCTGGAAAGCTGCCCACGGTAATGCCATGGGAACTGCAGGGCAGAGCTGGCCAGTAGATGCTGTTGGCTGTCACATGTGGAGGAGTTGGGCGGTGAAAAACTCACGTATTACAGAAGCTAAAAAACCAGATGAGACAAGCACTTTAGAACCTAGGGAAAAACTGTTCTACTCCTAGTGTCCCTGCAGAGCCTGCAACTGATATGGTTTTAAAACACGCTAGCCAGGAAAGGAGAATTACTGCATCAGTCACCATTACTGTACTACAAGCAGTGAAAGATGAATGCATGTGTACCAGAAAATGAACTGATAACTGACCCAGGTCTCTCCTCTGCCTGTTCAGGTCCATGTTTACTCATCTACACACAGTCTGAATTCTCAGATGACAATGAATTGGCTTTTTATTTCCACCAAGAAAGATACAGCTGTCCTGAAAGCTGAAGAAATACTTATTTCATTCCTCCCAAAATAAAGAGCTTCATATATCCAGTGATAATTATATATCAGCTGTTGGGCATATTCATTACCCTTAAGTCTATCACAGAATATTATCTTATTTGAACACTAAATTGTAAAATCCATTTTCAACAACTTGTGCATAAAATTAAAATGGAAAGGAGAAATAGGAAGAGAACCATTAGCATATGAAAATAAACACATTTGAATAGCAAAGGCAATTCTAAGCAACAAAGGCAAGGCAAGAGGCATCACAATCCCTGATTTGAAGTTGTACTACAAAGCTACTGTAAAAAATCAACATGGTACTGGAATAAAAACAGACCTGAAAATCAGTGGAATAGATTAGAAGATACAACTACAACTACAAACACACTCAGCCTCCTTACCTTTGGTATAGGGGACAAACACGTCCACTGGAAAAAAGATAGTCTCTTTAATAAATGGTGCCAGAAAAATTGGCTCTCCATATGCCAAAAACTAAAACTAGACCCATGCCTATCACCATGTACTAAACTAAAGTCTAAATGGATGAAAGATCTAAATATTAAAACAGAAACACTAAATCTGTTGGAAGACAAAGTAGGTGAAAATCTCGAAGATACAGAGGTAGTAGAGAATTCATGAATAAGAATCAAACCACATGAGAAATACTTCCCAGAATCAATAACTGGGATCACGTCTTATCAAAGAGTTTCTGCATGTTGAAAGAAATCTCCAGCATAGTGAAAAGAAAACCCACAAATTGGTAAAAAAAAAAATCTTAGTGAACTGTCCTTCAGACAAAGGACTTTTGTCTAGAATATATAAAGAATTTTTTAAAAAACCAGACCCCTGAAATTCAAAGATTCAATCTAAAAATGGGCATCTGAAATGAATACACAGTTCTCAGATGAAGAAATACAAATGGCAAATAAATACATGAAAAAATGTTCAGCATCATTAGTCATTAGAGAAATGCAAATTAAAACTACACTGAGATTCCATCTCACTCCAGAAAGAATGGCCAAGATTTAAAAAAACTACCAACAACAAATGCTGGAGGAGCTGTGGGGAAAAAGAAACTCTTCTGCACCGTTGGTGGGAGTGTAGACTGGTACAACCACTGTGGAGGTCAGTCTGGAGATTCCTCAAAAAGCTGGGTTTGGAAGTCCCATTTGACCCAGCTATTCCACTTCTGGGCATATTCTCAGAAGAACTGAAAACATCATACCACAGTGATATATGTGCACCCATGTTTATAGCAGCAAAATTTGTAGTAGCCAGATCCTGGAAACAACCTAAGTGCCCATCAACTGAGGAATGGATAAAAAAGTTGTGGTATTTTTATACAATGGAGTACTACTCAGCTATAAAGAATGATCACATTGAGATATTTATAAATAAATGGATGCAACTTGAGACCATACTCATAAGTGAAATAAATCAAACTCACATGTATAAATACTGTATGGTCTCCATAGTGTAAGAAATGGTAAGAGTACATAAGATTTTATGGTAATTATGGTTCTCCATTATATTGCTTTGAAGTCTTATAATATTTTCATTCATTGGTTGGAATGGTTTTATTCTGTTTTGTTTGACTTTATTATGTGTGATGGTATGAACAGCTAATTTGAAGAAAACAAGACATTATGGCAGCCATTGCTGATTTAATATCATCTTGCTTTGAAGTCCTACCATGCTTTTGTTCTTCTGTTTCCATTGGTTCTACCATGTTGTGTCTTATTGGATTTTAATATGTGTGATAGTATAAACACATTTTTTAAGGAAAATGAGATATTATAGTAGCCATTGTTCATTATCAGTTATTTGGTTTTAAATGTCCTGTAATACTTTCATTCTTTTGAATGGTTTTATACTATTTTGTTATGTTTGATATTATAGTGTGTGAAGGTATGCTCAACTATTTCGAAGAAAAGAGACATTACGGTAGCTACTGTAGATATCCGGTTGTCTTGCCGTGAAGTGCTGTGTTGCTTGCATTGTTTTGTTCTGATATGCTTTGTTCTGTTCTCTTTTGTTTTATTCTCTTTAAAATTAAAAAAAATTTTTAATTTAAAAAGAAAATAAATACATTCATAGAGTAAGCAAAGAGAAAGCAGATAGAGTTACCTTAATTACTGTTTATAAAATGGGTATCAGTGGTTTCCTTTATATCACTCACTCTACACAAATCCCTACCTCACCCGAACAGCCTGCATCCGTCATTGTGCTTTACTGTTGAGTACCAAGATGGTGAGCTCTTACAGACATGTACCCAAACTGCAACCCCAAACCCACTTACTATCAGAAAATGTCAACCCTGCAATTAACCCTGAATACCACGGTTTTAGTTTAGAAAAAAGCAACTCATACATTAACGCCTTTTGTCTTAAAAGAAAAACAGTAATGCATGTACCATAGTTTTGCCATCACTATATTTTTATTCCCAAAAGCCTGAATCCTCAATTGTCTTCTGTTTTGTTTTGATTTTGGTTGCTACAGTTTTCCATTACCTTCTAATAATGGACATAAAAGTGTTAAGAAGTGCCTCAGAAAATCTTCTGGGCCCTACACATATTCCTTCTGAGCCCCAGAATGAAGTTCCAATTCAATTTTCTCTCGGATAGAGGATCAATCATTAGAAGGTATGATCCAAAGACATACTGAGTGTTTAAATTTTTTAAAAAATTATTACAGCAAGAGCACATGGCCATTGATCCTCCTAAAAATACTTCAAACACACTTATTATGTCACTGTTGCCACAAAATATTTCCAGCGGTGTCTGTCAAATAAAAACATAATTTCTGTCATGTAAAGATAATTTTCATTTAAAAAGGGAAATAAGATAAGTATACATACACAGGGAAGAATAGTAGCAGTTCCTTAAGGAAAGTATTCAATACTTTGGAGCAGCTGTCTTGCTCCAGATCACCACAGAAGATCCACATTTACCCAGAAGGTACATTTAAACTTGACCTGGAAAATTTTCATCAAGTGTGAATTAGGGCAGGGAAACAAAACCCAGGAGACACTTGAAGAATGAATAATTTCCACTTATTTATTTCCTTCGTCATTCATGTATTTGCTTACTTATTTCTTAAAAATAGGGCAGGAGGAAAAGAAACCAAGTTTGTAAGACATTTTGAGATTTGACTACGGAATGTCTTGGATGCCTAGATGAACTAGAAATTACCTTGAAAGGCAATGAGAATCAGTGAAGCTATTTGTTCATAAAAATAATTGCTAACATTTATTTGTTTATTTATACTGAATAAGGCTTAACATGCTAACAATTTATGGTATTAATTCATATCAATCTCACAACACATTTTGAGGAACAAATTGTTATTACCCATTGCACGCGGGAAAATTAAGGAATCAAAAAGTTGAATTCACTCAAGAGCATTTGATTCGTGAGTAGCAGAGATGGTATATAAATCCATGCCACACCAATATGCTGCAGTTCTCTCTATCTTGCTTCAGATTACTGAAGGATCTTAAATGTTACCATATAGATCCTGGTGGAGACTGCTGTAGTTACATCTCCATACTTCACCCAGAGCTTCACGTGCTCATTTTCAGGGTTTGGGGTGGTGAATGGGCTATGGGGGTGTGATTCTATTACTAACTGTGGTGTTGGCAGGCGAACCTGGTTGGAGGAGGTTGATCACTGGGGCCATGGCCTGAAGTAAATCTCTCTCCTTCCTCCTGTGATCCTCCTCTGCATTCTGCCTGCCACACCATTAGCTCTTTCTCCTCTGGGATGCCTCTGCCCTCTGCCTTGGAGCCAGCCAACTGTGGACCGACCCCTCTACAAGCTGAGCCAAAGTCATCTTCTTTTACCTGTGGGTGTCAAGGGCTTTGTATCAGCAACAAGAGAGTAATTAAGACAGAGAGATACTTATTTTAAGCAGATGAAAATAATGGTTTGACATTACAGGGATGCAAGGTAGGACTCAAGATCAGAGAATACTTTTCAGGGAAGAGAGGTTAAGAAAGTTAGTGGATGGGGCTTTCTTGTGAAATTTCCCTCAGATTTATTTCACTTATGAGTACGTTTCCACCTACCTCCCTAGTGTAAAATGTGCAATAGATACTGTGAAAGTGAAAGGGGAAAAATCTGCTCAAAAGGAAAAAACAGTAAGGATGGAGGAAAGCAAGAAAGAAAAAAGAGAAAAGATTATATATACATGTATACATGATAGATAATCATATTACTAATCTCTATTAGTTCATCAAAGAGGAAAGTTTGTGCTTTCATTGTTGGATCATTTTTTCATGCCTATATCTTGTAGTCAACTACTTTGAAGATAACAATGTGCCATATATTAACCACTGTTAATCTCCTATTATTTTGTCTTGAAATTCTGTATCATTGTTTTTACTCTTTTTTATTTTAAAATAAAAATTTTCCCTCAGAAAAATAAGACATGCCCATAGGAAAGAACAGTAACAGAAACCTGCATTCTAGATGCAAGAAAAATAAAAAGATGTAACACAGGAAATATCCAGCAAAACGTGGAGAGAGAAGGAAATTACAGGATTTCATAAGCCAAAGCAGAAGATATTTTCAAAGACAATGACCAGACCCTGAAAATAATCAAGGACAACAATAATTGAGTTTGGGGATAAGAAAAAGAAAAAGGGATCTCTAGCAGAACAGGTTAGTGTGAAGGACAAAAATCAGAATGACTGGTGATAAAGTTGAGGGGAAGCATTTACTACATAATAAGGAAAAGCAGACAGTATGGATAAATCACCTTATCTCAAAATGACACATTACTAGAGTTTTTACTGCACTCTCAAACTTCTTGTAGTGAATTAGATTTTGCTCATAATCCCTGCTGAAGACGCCGGCTTGAATGATCATTATTATTTCATTTTATCATCTCTAGTTCCCACCCACTTTGATCACATAAGAGGCCAGAAATGGAAACTTGTTTAATGGGAAAACCTAGAGAAGAGTATAATTATTTTTAATTTAGATAACTTTAATTAGGGAATGCTGATATGGCTGGTCAATAATGGGAACTGAATCTATAAAGTTATATATATAGTCATAAATAAACTGAAGAAGCTGAATAAAATAGAACACAGATAGAGTAAAAAGAGAGGGAAAATATATGGCCTCTGAGAAGTGATAACACAAGAGTTTGTTTAGTGTGAAACTTGTTTTTGTTTGTTTGTTTTGTACTGGGAATCAAACTCAGGACCTTGTGCTTGCCAGGCAGGCGCTTGTGCCACTGAACTATACCCCCAGCCTAGGAGTTTTTTAAAAATGAACTCCTACCTCTAATTTTATTTAAGTTTGCATGTTGCATCATTACTATAAGTGCTATTTTTCTATATTTTCTATCAAACAATGCCTGATTTAAATGGTACTCTCAAGTGTCTCTCCCTCTTCCTTCTTCCTTTGACCTCAATACCTCCTTCTCATTCTTTCCCTATACTTCTATTATCATTCAGTTTTCAATCATTTTATTTGTTTGTTGCCCTTCAGTCTTGCTCACATACTTTTCCCACCATTGACTGAAAGCATTCATCTATTTTTGTACTCATTCATCTATTTTTGCTCCTCGGAATGAAAAGCTGAGCCATACACAAGCAGAACAGATAGTAACACTTGCAGATAGTAACTCTGTGTGTGGTTCAGATATGGTTTATTCCCACAAAAGTTCATGCTGAAGTTTGCTTCCCATGTGGTGGTGTTGGGAGGTGATTATATCATGGCAGTCTTGCCCTCATGAGGAGATTAAATTTTTTTTTGAGAGACTGGATTAGGTCTCCTCAGACTGAATTAGGCTTTGAGGTATTAGGGTAGGTTTGTCTTTGAGGAATTAGGGTAGGCTTGTGGAATCAGACTAGTTATGACGAGAGCAGTTATAAAGTTATAAAGTTAAACTGGTTCGACCCACCTCAGTTCTGTCTCACATCTGTTCCTCTTTTCCCCATGAGCCTGCCTCCCTTTGTGCTTTTCTGCCATGCATGGAACAGCACACGGCCATCACCAAAAATTGGGTAGATGCCAGTGCCATGCTCTTGACTTTCATAAGCATAAGCCAACATAAACCTCTCTTATTTATAAATTATCCAGCATTGGGTATTTTATTATAGCAACAAAAAATGAACTAAAATTCTCTGGAAAAATCTTAGACTGGTCTTGTGAATCAGACCCAAAGCAGCTAGGTCTTCTCTCTCTTTTCCCCACCAGTAATTGTAGATGGTTTGAGCAACTTTGAGCAAAATGGTTATTTTTCCACCTATAATGTGTTTACGTGGAATTTGTTCCCATCTACTACACAAAGAAAGAGGAGAGAGGGGGAGAGAGGTAGAGGGAGAGAAAGAAAACAGAATGACTTTAATCACTCACTACATAGCTGTAATACAGATATATAAATAGGATGATAGAAATGAATGCAGAATGATCTGAGCTAAGCATAACTTCCTGAAATCCCTGGCAGGTAGGTATTCACACTAGGGTAACTATAAAGCCTAGTTTTTGAGACATTTCAGTTTTTAAATATTTTCATTTAATCTTGTGTGCTTGTAAAACCACATCTCATTTATGAGTATGCCAAGTGGATTTACCTAAAAAATAGAAAATCTCAATCATCACTATAATTTGAGCTAATTCTGGACAATAATCCAACTTTGTATTGAATTACTATGCTCAAAATTAAATTTGATCTTTCAAGCAAAAATGAAATAAAATTAAAAGAAGTCAATCCTCAGTACTCACACTATAATACAAGGTTACTTCTAACTCTATAGAAATAAAATAAAATATTGCATGATTATTCATTGTAATGGTTTATGCTATGTCAATGGTTTATGGTATATCAATATTCAATAACGATTATCAATCATTCTCTATTTTCCTCAAGAGCTCACTCAGGAGCTAACATGTTGACATGCTCACTGGTTTGCCTTTGTACTATGCCTATTTCATCTGACCTGAGACCTGAGTTTCAGACTTTTTCCACTAGTAGCTAGCTGTGTCGTCTGAGGCAAGTCATTTAATTACTATAAGGATCTATGCTGTCTTCATGTTTCAAAGGATATTATAACACCTGCCCTAAGTTTTCTATAAGACTGTTGCGAAGAGACAGAGCCAGACAGTAGGGTGATCACTTCTTTTGTTCTAAACAGAATGAATTAAGAGCAGTGCCTCTTACTGGGGGACATGGTAGACCGTGGCTTGTATTTTCACTAGGTGGGGTTGGCATGCTGCTTAGGCAGGTGTGCTGGTCAATCTTGATGGTCAGTTTGACTGGATTAGGAGCCCCCACAGAGGTGATTGGTTTGTGGGTATAGTGTTCTAGTCAGTGTATTAACCCACTGGTTTTTATAGCTAAATGTGCTTTGGTGGGGGAAGGGGGCGCTGGCAGGTGGAGTTGGGTCACTGGGGCATGTGTCTTTGGAGGGTATATTTCTGTGGCACCCTGTGCCTTTGCTGTTTCCCAGCTGCCATGAAGCGAGTAGCTTTGATCCACAACACTCTTCCTGCATGATATTTCTGTCTTGGAGCAGCCAGCCATGTCCTAAAACCTTGAAAGCTATGAGATGAGATAAGCCTCTCCTCCATTAAGTTATAGGTGAGAAGTATTTTTGTCCCTGTAAAAAGCTGACTCTAGACAGCAGATTAGATTGGTGCTTTTCCCATTGGATTGTTTCCTGGGATCGGACTGAAGTTACTTAAAATGTGATGTTCTTTAGAAGTCAGAAAAATATATATAAAAATCCTGTGTAATTTTTTTTTAAAAAAAGAAGACTGTTGCAAAGAGAAATGAAATCAAGCATGTAAAATTTGTCAAGCCCCACAGATGTTAAACATCACTCTTTCAGTGAATGCATTTGACCAAGAGCTGACTGACTAAATAAAAACAAAAGACCAAATCAGTTGGCATCACAAATAGATTAGAGATATAGACATGAATGATCTAGAAAAGTAAAAATAGTATGCATAAAAAGCTTGAAATTGTTAAGTCATATAAGATTTCTCTTTGTCAAAAACAGGAAAATACAGAAAAATAGAACATAATCTGATTTGTAATTTAATCCTGATTCACAGAAAAATGATCTGAAGACAAGAGACAAACATACATTAGAAGCCCAAGTGAGGGCTTAGGGAGTGACTGAAGCTGGAGATCATGCACACATGTGGGGCTAAAGCAAGGCCAGCCCTGAGAACACGAAGATCCCAAAATGAGCCATAGAAACAGCTGTTCCAGCTCCAAGAAGGCAAGGTGCCCAGGCCAGCCAGACAAGCAAGTTGCTAGGCAGAGGGGTTGAAGTTGACATCATCCACCTGAGTGTATAAATAAAGGTGCTCTGGAGAAAGGACTGCACTAGACCTCAGTTTTCATCTCTTTTCTTTATTTTCCCATTATCTCACTGTCCTTCCCCTTGGGGAACTTTGAGAGCTGCTGGTACATGGCAGTGAGCATCACAACCAGTGCTCTCACAGATTATTTCTGGAGCACCCCGACATATCTCAAACCCAGGTGCCAGGGATGGAGGCTGGGAACGATTGGTGCTATTTCTCCCTGAGCCACACTGCAAGCCTCTCTGGAAGAGCTACACTTGTGTGATACCTGTGCTGCTTGTTTGTTGCTAGTATCCCATAAATCTGCATACCTTATCAATTATTTCATAAATTAACAAAAGAGGAAATGTTGGCATTCAGATGAATAGAACATACAGTCAAAGTTAGGGTAAAATTATGTTAGCAGGTTATATCAATCTTTAATTACAAACGTTTCTGTCAAAATACTCATTCACCGTAAACTCATGTTCTTACCATGATAGATTATATAAGTATCGCTGCAAACACCTAAGCCTGAAGTACTCATCTCTTAGTTTATTCCATGATTCAGCCAACAGTTATGGATTAGCACAGGGTAATAAAATGGAGGAAGTGCTATAAACTTCCCAATCTTCCCCTACAAAAAAATGAAATCAAGGAAAAAAAGGATAAAGCTAAAGATTGAAGGGGGAGGTATGATCCCAGGAAGCTTCTTTCAAGATTAAAATAGATAACAAGAGTGAGACAGAAAATCAACTTCCAGTGATAAGTAATCAGTTAGTGATGTAGTAAAGGAAAAGCAATAGCAACAACTAGCCAGTGCAGCAAAGTACCAGAGCAATTGTAGATAACAGCAAAGCCTTCCTTATACCGCCAGTTCCCGTGAAGCCAAGCAACTTGCCTCCTTATTGTATCCTGAGAAGGAAATGGGGTATAAATGTGGTAAGACGAGCACAAATATTTCTGCTCTTGGCTAAATGTGTAAGGGGAATATTCTGATGGCGTGAAACAATAAAGGAAGAAGGAGATTAGGGTATTTACAGGATACAAGTAAGTGGGGGTGACTCAGCGAAAGTCAGGCCTTTGTATCTGCCTAGTTTGGACCATGACACAATAGATGCCAGTCAGAATTCTCTTGGCACCAACAATGGCATCATCTCAGGATACTAGATGCAAGAGGCTCAATTATCACCACTTCTCCAGGGAATCCTGGGGCTTGAGGGGGAACCCACTTTGAGCACCCACGTGCCATCATGTGACATTACTTCTTTATTAAATAAAACCAGAGCTAGGCTACGGGGGATCCCTGCAGCGGGCTCCAATCTCCTGCCAGGTGTTACTGTGTATGATGAGGAGAAACACACAAAAGACAGTGCAGCAGGAATCCGGGACACCCAGTTTTTCATAGGGAACAGAAGGCCATGAGGCAGCCAGAGCCTTGGTATTCATTGATTACATCTGTGCCAAGGACAATGGTGAAGGGCAGTGAGTGTTTTCAGGAACAGTAATGGCAACCGCGATGGGCTGGGAGGAAGAACAAACCATTCTTGCAAGGACGAGACAAGGTGCAATAAGGAAACTGTAGTTTCCCCAGTGTCTTAGTGTCTTCAGCATGTCCTGTCTTGTCCTATGAGTGCTGCACTGTCACTAGCCCTAGGGCTTTCAGCTGTAACAGGAAGAAAGCAGGAAATTTCCTCATTCCAATCCGGCTCAAAGGGCATGGCAAGCACAGTCGCAGACATCCTCTACACTCAATTTATCTGTGGTCCCCAACAGTGGACAGCAGTGAAAGCAATAAAAGCAGAATTTATTCAGGAGCCATTTACACAGGCCAAAAGAAACATCGGAGTGAAACTGGGCTGGTTTCCAAACATGGCACGGACAAGTGGAGACTTGTAGCCAAGGAGCAGTGTGAGATTAACAGGATGGAAAGTTGCTAAGGGGAAATATTAGGAGAAAGGAGAACTCTGGCTAAGCCTCAGATAGATTTCTTGCTAAATAAACAATAAGATTTTTGCTGAAAGTTACCAAAATGGTTAGATACCAAGGAAGGGGGTATGAAATTTGCATCTGCGAGGATACGGAGACAAGATGGCAGACTGGTAGGTAGAAGGAGAGAGACCCTCTCTGAGAGAGACAGCTCAAATGCCAGAATAAAACACCCTGGAGAGACCCAAACAGAGAGAGATAGACTCTCACAACCCAGAAAGAAACTAAAGCGCAAAAACCCACTCGAATAAGAGGTCCTGGGGCTACTATTAGTGAAGATAAGATCAGCGAGCACGGCACCACCTCGAGACACCTGAATTCTGCCCGACCTGAACAAGCGATCTGTGCCAAAGCGACTGGCTTGAGCCGCCGGAGCGCGGAGCTGAACAGGCCGGCGTGCAGCTCGCCGGGACTGGCCCTGCACACAACCCACCCAGAGGGACCATGAATTCCCACCGCAACCACGCTGAAGTCGGAGGTCGGGCAGTCCACCAGTTCTCGGGGACATGGTGAGTGATGAGAATAAGACCCTCCCATGGGAAAGGGGAAACCAACTGGACGACATGTTGGATTTGGGCAGGACAGCTCTAACTCCATAAGGAAGTGGCTTCAGCTGGTTACTCCCCTCGCCGAGTGGATTGGTGGAATCTGCTTGGACTAGGCCACGCCTCTGGCGGGAACCCGGTTACTTCCCTGAGATCAGTGCACACTGACGCAGTGAAGGCCTGCAAAGGTTGACTGGCCCAGAAGGGAGGAGCTAGCGCACACTGCCCATGGGTGAACTCTAATCTCTGATAACCTATTGAAGAGGGCTAAAGCTCCTAGCCTGCGCCCTCTAAAGGAGCCTTAACCAACGATAAAAGGGTCTGGGTATTACACTGTACACTTGTATGGAAGGAACCAAAAACATGACGAAAGGGAGAAATAAGAAAACACTCCCAGCCCCCAACCCTGAGAACATTGATCCAGGAGAGGTAAATACAAAAGAGACTGAGGGCAGCAAAAATGCAACGTCAAACACAGCGTTAG
>PVJX010016189.1:0-40937 GCA_004027295.1 Dolichotis patagonum
TGGGGGACTGAGGAAGAGAGAAATTAAAGTGGAGGTGAACAAAGTGTACCAATGACAAGAAAGAACTAAGACTTGGCAGATCATCACTGTTTATCCTATGTTGGTGTTAGGACAAGAATTTGGCTATTTGAATTTCCCTTGAGATATAAGTCTCCACAGACAGTAACTTCATTAGATTTTGGATCCATTAAGAATTCTGGTTCACCTCTCTTGGGAGATGGTAAATAATCTACTTGAGACTAAAGATACAACATTTTTCTTCCCTATTGGAGGAACTATTTGATTGTTATCACCAGTTTCTTCAAAGGCTTTATTTAGCTACTTTTCAGAGAAGACCATATACCTGACATAGAGCAAGTGATAAATAAGGAAAGAGAGAGGTTAAATAGTTGAAAGTTGACAAGGCCTCTGTGAGGTCAGTTACAATTGCAAAAATGTCCGACTTTTGAAGGCCTCATAGGATCATTTTTTGTAAAAGATGTCAAAGTACATGTAAGGTCTGCCACTGACTGGAAACTTGCTTTGAAATGTTTTCCCAAAGGTGAAAACCATAATGACCCATTCTGTGGAGCTACAAAGTTTGAATTTTGACCGATACTACATCCAGAGACAGAGAACGGAACAGGAATAAAATGAAAAAGAGGAGAAAGGGTGAGGATGGAAAGGATGAAACTGAGGAGAGAAAAAGATAGTAGAGGAAGCAGAAGAACAAAAGAGTAGAGGCAAAGAGTGATGTGGGGGGAAGGAAGAAGAGAAGAAAAGTCACAGAATCATAGCAGCTGGTTTTGTCATTAGGTTTGCTCATTTACATGATGATAAGGTCCAACTCTCCTTTCCTTTAAAAATTGGCAAAACTATTGCTTCATGTAATGTAGCTGAGGTCGGAATGACTGGTGAAAATTCCCTTTGGATGCTTCTGCTGTACATCATGGGGCTCTAATTTTATAGCTTAGATGCTCTTGGACTTTGAATTAAATGCTGGGCTGCCCTTTCCCACTTGTTTCTACATTTTTTATTGTATTCAGTGGGATATCATTATTTCAGTTACTAGGTGTCATGTTTTGTCAGTGGCCCCCAGGCCTCATGCCTTTTCATTATGCATTTGTGACTGGTTCATTGTCTAGCACTTGGATTGGGGGTGTCAGTACTACACCCACCTAGAGGTGGAGCCAGGATGTGATGTAATGGCTGGAAGAAGGCATGACCCTCTCTCTTGCCGGTTTCCACCTTGCTGTTTGCAGCCACCATGAACTGCGGCCCCGCCCTGTCACCCTGCCTTGGAGCCAACTGAGTATGGAATGAAACCTCCAAAAACTGTAAGAAACAAACCTTTCCTTTCCCAACTTTGGGCATCAGGTATTTTGTCTCAGCGACTAGTGAAAAGTAACTAAGACACTAGGGGATCTCAGTTATTTCTGTGAAGGTTTCATCCTTAATAGTTCTAAGTCAATAAAAAATAAAGACCACTTTCGGTCTTCCAAAGAAAGAAGTTCAGACTAGAAGGTTGGCCCTGACATTTTATTCACACAGTGGATGTGCCTTGGAATAAAGCGACACTTGTCCACCCAACTGAGACTTTCAGCCCCAAGCAAATGGGATGACCCACCTCCTGGAAATTTAAAAGGTATTTCAAAACACATATTGCACATACTTGACTACACATCCATCTGCATTTGCCCCTTCCTTTAATCTTTCTAAATGAGACAGTGTAAATCAATCCAGCAATCATTATGTATCAAAGATATGCACTGTCAGTATATTTATGCCTCATGATTTGCACTAGAAAATGTTAATTGAAGCGATCAATGTCAAACATCTCTTACACTCAAAATAACACTGACAGCCAAATTCTCTGAAATCCTATACTGAAAAAGTTTATAGAGTCTAGGATTAAGAAAGTTATATGAGACTCCTCCCAACATCCATTTTACAAGTAATTCCTGAAAATCTATTAGTTGTCACAGCTTTAGAAGAAGATGTCCCAGGGAGAACAGACCTTTGAGAAATGCTCCACTTTCCTATTTGGCTCCCCTAAATTCAAGTCAAATTATGCTGTTATTTACAACAGGAAAGTCAAACTCCATATACAGAACCCCAAAGATATTCACTGCACAAAGAAGAAGAAACAAGACTTTTACATAGATTAAGGACTCCAAAACTTATTGTTTATAGTTTTGTTGGGACAGCCTTCTGAGCAGTATGCATATATACAACTCTACTATATTATTAATTATAAATTTCCTTCTGATGGGCTGCACTATAATATGTAACTCGCTGGCTATTTACCTAAGCAGGAGAATACAGGGAACAATTTTTATCTCTAGTTAAAGAGTGGTCACGACCCTTTTCCAAGAAGGTCTTCCCCATCATTGCCTACCTGCTTCAGCTGCTCTTCCTAAGTTGCTCCAGCCTTTCACCATGTGCCATCTGTCAGCTTCTGCCTGTGACACGTGAAGTCGCTTAAGCATCTGAGTATCATTTTAGATCTTATTTTTCAGGTTAAAAGCAGTAAATTGCAGATGGCAAGCAGTTTTTTTTTCCCTTGAGATTACTGAAAACTGGGGTAATTTTTGTCGTGAGTCATATTTTAAAAGGAACAAGTGATGTTATGCAGCACCTACTCAACATGGACATGTGCAAAGAACAGCCATCCATTCAGCAAAGGGGAGGGGATTTTCTTTTGCTTTGTGGTAGCAGATTTTGGAGAGAGAGAATTGTGTAATCTATGTGTCTTGTAAGCACAAACATATTATGTGTGAGGATGCAGGTGACTAAAGCCATCAAACCAGACATGGGGGACTAATTCAGTATGCAAATATGTACTTAGCATATACAAGGCCATGGGTTCAGTTCCCACCCCAACCACAAAAACTAAAAGTGTAACTACAGTGTTCTGACTTCTGACATTCGCTACATAGAGTAGAGTCAAAGACCTAGGCAGAGGAATGAAGGTTAAAGAAAGGGCTACAATCACTGTGGCAATGACAAGTTTACCTACAGACTAAACTGTGGTTAAAAATTTCTTCAGAGTCTTTCTGTTTCATCTCATGAGTGTATTTAAAAGTTCTGGATTTAAAACTCCCAGCTTCATCTTGCCGGTTGAAATAGAAGTTCCTGAAATACCTTTCATTCTTTCAACTGAGGTGATCTTGTAAGGAACTTTGGAGGAACAATACCCAGCAGGAGTCACAGGCTGAGGAGAAGGTGTCACGGGTGTTCTGGAGCCTGGGAGAGGAAGAGCTTGCCTCAACATCTTTTAACCAGCTGAGGGACTTTCCCCTGCCATGGTACTCCAGTAAGTATCTGCACGCTCTGAAGAGATATCAGCAGACAAACATAGTTCCCTGAGGTTTTATATCCTATAATCCATGTCTCTAAAGGGGCTTGATTCTGAAGCCCCAATGGATGATATTTCAAAGTTTCTGTAATTTTGAACTCTCTATCCAACCTAAAGTTACCCATAGATGATTCTTTACTGGAATCTGTGTCCTAAATTCCCATTGTAAATCTTAAAATATAGCATTGGGCATATGTGTCGATGAATATAACAGTTTATTTTAAAATCCTCCAAAGTCAACACTGATAAAGAATAAATTCATATTCCTCAAGATATGGAAATAAGTGCTGAGTAGTAACTGAAGCAAGTACACTTTAATAAATAACAACATGAATCCTTATATTCCAGAGAATATTTGAGTTGTGCCTGTAAACACTGCCATCGTGAGAAGAGGTGGTTATGATTTCTATAGTAAATTTATATTAGGTTAACCAACTCATTGAGTCAAGGGGTGACGGTGTTGGGGTAATTACAGCCAGGTCACATGTGATTTTAAAGACCTAGTTAGTGAGCAACACGGGGTTTCTTTCCATACTTTTGCAAACATGTATCCTTCATATGGTAGGGTGGTTCTGCTTACCAAAGAGGAACAAAAGTGAGCTATTAAGTGAGGCTATGTGTTCTAGTGCTTTGGTGAGGTAGACTCCAAGTTAATCTCACTATTAGATATTCTTGAATAATGCTTTAAATTGAAAATATCAAAGTATCATTGCAGCATCTCAAGAGAATAGTATGTAACAGGCGGTTTTCAAGTAGCAATAAATAAAAAGTGCCATTTTCTAGGGTCTATCATAAACATGCTTCCCTGATAAAATCCGTTTCAAGCCTAAAATATTGTTCCAAATTTTGTTATAAATACCCCTTTGTATGTCCACTTTCCTCTTCTCCAAATTCCTTCCCAACAAAATATTTATAGATGTTTTACCTATCTAACAGGTAAGAAGTTAAAACAATGATGTTAATATGAATTTTGAATAATTAAGCCATCATCAAACGATTGTAGAAATGCTTCCCTCCAACAGTAGTAAGGCACTTACTCCAGCTGAGATTGGGAATCTGAGTACAACCCCTTCTGATTCAGGTCACATCAGAGCAGCTCAACCTGAGAGCTGTCTCTTCTAATGGCACAAACACAAAAGTGAGGCACAAGCTTGACTTAGGCCCCCAGAAAACGCCCATGAGCGTGTGGAAGTCTCAAAACAGTTTTGGGGTTGCTCATTTATTCTCTGGTTTCTACAGTGACCCCAGGCTGCTGAGGCTTCTGCCCACCTCTCAGTCCCTGCCTTCTATTAGATGGCATCTAGCAGCAGCATTCAGCATATTTTTTATTACACCTCATAAGCACAGAAAGAAGACTTCCAGAATTGCTCCAGAGAGTGCCAAGAACTGTAAAATAAATGTGGGGGGGGTGGTAATGGCAATCTGTCTATTACTATAATAAATTCTTTTTTATTTAAACCTACACCATATTTTTTGACGTTTACATTTGAAGGTTTGAATGTTGCCTGCAGTGGGTCCTTCCATTCTGAGACACAGTTTGGGACTTTTGTTCTCCAGTCTTCAGAGGATGCTCCTCTACAGAAGCAGGGAGGGACACAAGTGAAGCAGGGCTACTCTGTGTTACACCGATTTTCCGTGATGAGCAGGGAAAAGTCCAGGACTTGACAAGGAACTGGAAACTATGACCTCTTGAATGAAGGATAACCTGCAGGGTGGCCTCTCAATCTTTGTACACTCGCTGGAGAGCCACAGGGGACGATAGAAAAAGGAGTGATATGTGTGCTCAGAAATGTAAAATTCATCAAATTTTATGCTGGGCAGCAAATGGATAAAACATAAAGATTCAGTTTTATAAAATGAAAGACAGGGAGTTTTGTTTCTTGCATATAAAATGTTGAATTTGCTTACATTTCATTATCATTAAAATATAATAATCAGATAGCCATTAATTAGTTTAATGATACTCCAGCCCATTTAGATTGTTATTTTAGTCTTTAACATCTTTTTTGCCTGAACCACCTCTCTGGAGTATCATGAGGTCTCTTGATATAAGGGGCAGAGTAGTTGGCAGTTTTCCAGATAAGAAAACTGTAGATAAGAGAGTATAGATGAAAACTAGGTGTGGTACAGCACACCTGTAACCCCAGCACTCAAGAGGCTGAGGCAGGAGGATCACTGCAAGTTCAAGGCCAGGTTGAACTCAGTTCAAATCCTTGAACTGAGTTCAAGGCCAGCCTCAACCATATAGTGAAACCCTACCTCAAAAAAGCCAAAAAAAAAAAAAAAAAAAAAGTGTAGGTGAGGTCCAGACAGACTGAGCCACACATGAAAATCTCTTTGGCAGCCTGGCAGGTACAAAAGTATTTGAATAAATTCATCATAATAAAAGAAGGGATGAAAGGGCTTGAGGCAAACTGGTAATTTAAGACCCACTAGAAAGCTTTACAATTCCAAGCATTTAAAAATACATCTTGCCAAACAATGCACGTGTGTAGGGGAGATTTTACTCAAGGGAAATCAGTTCACTTTTCCTGGTAAACAGTGGGGCTGGAGCTACTCTCTTGACTTTGTTGGTTCACTTACTGAATTCTTCCTGTGTTCCATGATCTTCGCTCTTTAAATATTTACATCCTTGTTAGACAATGACATCAGGTGTGCTCACACAGGTTGCACCCTGAACACCTCAGTATAAGAACCTCTCACTTTCCAACATGAATTGAGCTGGGACAGTAGTGACCAAAGGACACTACACATCACATTGATTTTCTGCGATGAGCAGGGAAAAGTTCAGAACTTGACAACTAATTTGGCAGTGCACAATTTGCACAATCATCCCTAACCATGATAGTTTCGATAAGAATATGTAGAATAATCAAGACAGGTGAGCTGGATAGGGGAGTATTAATTGCTAGAAGACTGAAATGGGAAATGTCCACAAATGATCCATGAGTCCTGTGCCCTTTACACAAGGCCTACATGGGGGTAGATTCCTATCAGAAAATCCTCAGCTACTGGCAGTGGGTCTGTGACATGTGTGCTGCAGAAGCCACACAGAGCCCTCTCTGTTGGCATGAGAGTCATCCCAGCATCACTCCAGCAGCCCAGTATTCAGGTTTAATGGCAGTGTTGGCACTTTGTGATAAATAAGTGGGTTTTGGTTTGCATGGGCACCTGGTTTCTAAGAGTTTCACCATCACTGTCCAACTTCATCTGTGAGACTGCTCATCCAAATCTCAGCTTCACTGTCATGTTGGCTTTTTACCTTTCTCATTTCTGGATTTCCACCAGACTTGGCTTTCTGCATTTTATATACAGAAAAAACTAAAAGATACATTGGAAAGCAATGCAAAGCACTGGCGCATTTCCAAGGAGCAACTTGTCCTAGTACATTGAGAAGGTTGCATGAAGCAGAGGTCTACCAGGGAAAAGGATTATGTAAGTTTTCAGTTGCAAATTCCCAAGAGAAATCTTCAAAATCCAAGAATCAGAGGGGAACTGACCTGGGGCTCAGATTTCTTTAGAGCAGCATTTCAGTAGGAGCGCTGATGCAACCTCAGGAGAAAGTTTCCAGTGTAGCTCGGTGCCATGTTCTTCAGCATCTGCATTGCACAGTGCTAAGAACAAACACTTAAAAATGTTCAAGAATTTGCTCAGTGAGTAAAGCAAACATACACTTAGGAACATTTTGTTCTAGCAACATGGAAATTGTATCTCTGTGTCTCTCTGAAATAATAATAAATATTTATCTTCTAAGTCTTCTGCTTGATAGTTTCTCTTTTTGATATGCATGCATAATATTTCTAAAATTTCTGTATGCATTTTTTCAGATAAAAGAAGAGAATCTATCTTGGATTTAAAACATCATTTTACACAGCTAAATATTTTAAAAATGGTACTTAAACCATTTTTAGTTGTCAGGCTGGACATGGATGAGATAATCAACTTGAAGAAGGTAAGTTTAACCGGCAAATCAGAATTGTGCACTGGAGGTGCGGTCTCCATCACACCTCTGATCGTTCCAAAACAGGGCAAGTAAGCTGGCTCCTCAGTCCCATTGCTTTGTGAACTCTCGTACGTTAGCCCTAGTGTGACAATAGATAAAGTCACACAGGGATAATAGATAATGATTCAGCAGTGCTCAAGCATGCGTTGCAAGCCCCATTGACATCATTTCTAGGCTTTCCACCTCCACCTGCTGATGAGATGGAAACTTCATATTTTCTGTGAAGTTTCCTATGATTGACTCTTTCTTCAAAATACATAAAACTGTGCATACATCTGTGCATGTGAGTTTGTGTGTGGAGGAAAGGAGCTAACCCATGTTATCATGGACTGCTACAAACTCTATACCGATTCAAATGATTAACTTTGATGAAGTCCATTTTTGTAACCAAGAAAGTGTTAGATCTCTATCTGACTCTTAATGCACAGACTAATGACCATTCCCCAAAGTACACATGTATCATCAAAACATCACATTGTACCCCAGAAGCATGGAACTGTATCATTTGCCTATTAAAATAAAATAAAACTGAATAAAAAGCGTGTGGGTCTCCTCACAGAAGGGATTAAAATAGCACAAATAACAAAATAATGAGATGCAAGATAGTTATTGCTGGGTGATACAGGCTTAATCTCCCAACACCTGCAATTGAAGATACTGTAAATCAAATACTGGCATCAAACAATCAGGCTCCTGTTGACCTCTATTTGCTAAAAGAGTTTAAGATATACACACCTTCAATGATTAAAATTCTTTCTGAACTTGTTTACATTTTTCAACCAAAGGACTTTCAGAATATTCTCCATTTCATGAAGAAGGAAGTCTCTTGAAAATCAGATCCACTTAATTTTGTGCTTGCACAAACCATCATTTGTCACCTGCATTGCTGCCCTGGAGCCTTGGACTTCTGATGATTTACCAGCTCATATAAGAGGCTGCCGTGCTGCTTTGCCTTCATTTAGGTGATAGATGGTTTCAAATTATTTTGATTTTTGAGTAAAGTTTTAAATCGTATAACTGATTTAGTTTGCTGTATTGGAGTTTATCCTGCTTATATTTAATGAGGCTGTAATTTCCTTTAATTTTTTGCTCTAATTGGGTTAAAGGTGTCTGCAGCAAAATAGCAGTCTTTATTTTTAGCTCATGTGATAGATTTCCTGCAGGTCTTCTCTCTTTAGTAGCCAGTTTAGATGGCAACTTTACATGGAAAGTGAAGAACAGAATGAAGTAAGGCCAGAAATGGGAACTGGTGGTCAGAGAGTGGGGAGTCCTTACCCTTTTCCCTGCGTATCATTCTTCGGTAACATGGACAGGGATGAGTTGGAGAGTCTGTCACATCTGTCACCCTGTCTATGCTAAGCCTCTTTGTCTTCACCCGTACTCATAGCACACTTCTTTTTTCTTTATGGCTTATAAAGGTGGAGGAGGAAGGAAGAAGGGCTGGGGGTAGAGTCAGTTATTGGTAAGCATCAGACAAAAAATTGCAATGTTTTCATTATGTATTCTACTTAAAGAATTGAACCTGACCTTGCCTAATACAGAACTGGACTCTACTACCTGCCAGTAGCATCTAGTGCAAATTTGCACATCAATTCATGAGTGCCACATGCACACTGGAACTCATAATTAGTCACGAGGATGTTCCACTCTTATTTTAGCCACATGTAAATGCAACATTTAGAATGGTGTGTGTGACACCTGCTCGTGTGTGTCCCACAGGGAACTCTCTGGCTAATCACAAAAAAGAAATGGAAAAATGTTGTCATCTTAAGGTGCTTGATTTTCTCTAGAAGAGGCATATCAGAAATAATTAATGCATCCTAATCCTTCTCTTGCCCCAAGTAAATCAATAAAATCCAGGCCTGTTTTTTTTTTTTTGTTTGTTTTTTTTTTGGTGGTACTGGGGATCAAACTCAGGACCATGTACTTGCAAGGCAAGCGCTTATGCCGCTGAGCTAAATCCCCAGCCCCAGGCCTGTACTTCTTCCCTTTTTGTTAGCTATTATACTAGTATTTCAAAACAAAACAGAACAGCTTTGCTGTCTTCCTACCCAAGATACAGACACCAACAAATGGCCACAAAAAAGTGAGGCCAGATCAAATATGTGCCCTGCTGTGTCTTCATGCGAAGGTATCAGTTCTGGAATCTTGGAATATCATAAAATTTAAACATATAACTTTTACCCATCGTGCAGTAAGGATAAGAAAATATTGAGCAAGGTATGGGCATAGAACAAAGAATATTAGAAGTCTTATGATTCATTTTTAAGGTGTAAGTTGAGTGTCCTTAATCTAAAAATCTAAAATGTTTAATGCTTCAAAATTTGAAATCCTGAGGACAAGCATGAAAACACAAGTATAAAATTCCAAATGCCACCTCATGTGATGGTTTGCAAGTAAAATATTACAATAAAATATACAAAATTAATTCAAGTGTGTAAGGTGAAATACAAATGAATTTCATATTTAAATAGGGATCTTATCTGTGAGATATCTTCTTATATATATGCAAATATTCAAAAATGCTTAAAGCAAAACAATGAAAACCAAAAACACTTCTGGTCCTGGCATTTCAAATAAGGGATCCTCATCTCCTGTACTACCCAACTGCATATGGTAGGTTTTAGGAGCAGAAATAAAGAAACTAATTTTGGTTTTTGACAAAGGGGAACAAAGAGGACTCTGCATAGAGAGCAATTCTTTAAAGAGACAAGAGAGGAAAAAGGGGGAAAGAATACTAAGAAATTAGGGAGGCAGCCCAGGGATTCTACATGAACAAGGACAGAGTATTGAGTTGGTGTCTGTCTGATTGCCAGAAAACTGGTCCCAAATTTCTCCAGTATCCAACAGAGAAAAGATAAATTAGTTCCATCCTGAGTTCACAGGTTGGATATACCCAATAAGAAAAGACACTGAAGATACATAATTGCAAGAGCCGAGCAAAAATGAGGACAACAAAGAAGCTGGTGAGTACCACTCTGAGTATTGGACTGAATTTAACGATGTGGCCTAACAGGACACAATGTGGTCCTATAGATCCCAGAATGCAATCTGAGACAGTCTCAGAATGCACACAGTTGTCTGGTTTGGTACCTGATTCATCAGTAAGATCAGCTCTTCCCTATCTCGAGCAGTCCCTGCTGCCAGGAACAATTCTTTCTGAATCTGTGAATTAGGGTCCCCTTGGAATTGTTCAGATTTCTGTTTAACATCCTCTCTGCACAGTGAGTTTCCATGAATTGTCAGTCTCTTCTCCCATCCACTCTTTCATACTGTGTTATCTGTTTACTTGCTTGTTGTTGGTTCCCTCCTCTGTCAAAGAAAGGTTCCATGAAAGTAGTAGTCTAGTATTACTTTGTAATACTTTTTTAAAACATTCAGAACAGTGAACAGAATAAATGATGGCTATGTATATATAGTGATATGACCAGTGCCAGAGAAAAATTACTGCTACAGAAGGGGAAGAAGGACCGCAATTCCAGGCCTCCTGATCCACCTGCCTTTCCCATCTGCAGCACAGGGGCAGGAGGAAGGTTTGCAGCTGGGGGGAAAAGAAGCGTAAGGAGCTGTCTCCTTGGGACTGAGATAGGACTGAAAAACAATGGTGCCATCTTTCCTCCCTCTGTCCCTGGCCAATCAATAAGACTCCATTGTGGCTCAGTTTCTGAAGATGGACAGTGAGAAGCATGTGACACAAAAAAAGTTCTGCCTGTGCTTTGGAAGGTGTCTGGGCCACTTTGGAGGATATTTGCTTCTATTTGAAAGACATTCAGTCACCAAGTGACAAGTGAAAGATGTTTCAGGACAATATCTCTTCACAAGAGATCATATTCACCAATCTAGAAGCTTATTCCTCCCTATCTAAAAAGGAACAAAATTAAATAGAGCATTATGGGAATGTGGCCTTCCTAAGACCACCCATTTCTGTGTCCATCTCGGCAACCTTCAAAATGCCACTTCCACCTCATTGCAAGTGATGAAATGGAGTCACTTGACTATTAAGTTGTTCCTCATTTGTCAACAGCAAAGCTGCTAAGTTGCTACTCTGAGGAAATTTGCATAGAAATTACAATGATGCTCATCAAATGAAGAATTATGAGAAAGAAGAGCATAAGCATCTAACGACAGCTCCCAGAACTGCTGGCTTCTGGCTTCACAACACTCAGTGCCCAGTGTCTGGGAAACAAAATGGAACTGAGCCTAGGGAACTGGAGAATTCATTGCTCTGTGATTCTCTTCTTTACTGTCACCCTTTCCGTTGATGTGAGCGTATTTTAAGTCTAGCTTGCTAACATCCTCCTTATATATCTTTCTACAGTTTCCCATTCCACAAGACAGAGGATATCCTGCTCTTAATTAGAATTTCACACTCATAGCCAAAGGTTAATTGCTCAATTGTCTCTGCTTCCTTCAGTCTCAGCAGTTGCTGGTACTCACTGGCCTGGCGAGGCTCCTCCCCCAGAGTTCCTAGATGCTGTGGGTACCACTCTTCCTTGGCAAATGCTTTCCCTCACCCCTCCTTCCTGGAGTCCACGGGACTCCCTTCCTAGGTTCAGGCAAGGACATTCTGAGGCTCTGCCCTGGGAGATGGATTCTGCTTTGCTATACTGAATACTCCTCTCCTTACAGAATTTGACTGCAGCCTCAGTTTACCTGGATGATATGTCTGCTGTCTACACAAACTTTGCTAGCACAGTCTCTTCAAGGTCTTCCTTCAAGGCCTGCTGTATCTCATGATTAGCATCATCCCAAAGTCCACTTCTGCTAACTTAACACTCTTCTGTATGTTATCTTTGCAAATATTATCACTCTGTCTAAAAGAAAAGTAAAAGAAAAAAGCCTGTCCAGACCATCACTATGCCCTTGAATTTGCCATGTTACTGCCATCACTGGAACATCTTCTCCTTCTCCCTTACATACTTAAAGGGCTAATAATTCTTCAAAGTCTAGCCAGTCATCCCTTCTCTATTGGTGTGATCCTACAACCTAGAGTCTAGCACCACAAGACAGGGCTCCACCCTATCATCCTGTAATGTTCTGTGTTGTTTCCAAGCATAGGGTTTGCAGATCAAGCTCCTGGGCTCCAATCCTAAAGTTATCTTTCATTAACTATCAGACAACAGTTAATTTACTTAATTTTTCTGGATCAGCAAATATGGGAGGGAGTGTGGAATATGTATACCACAAGGCTATAATGATTACATGAAATAATATGCACAAGCTAATTACCACAATAAAAGTTCAATAAATGTTAAATTTTGTGGTTACTGCTTTTTATAACCCATAATGCCTAGTTTAATCTCAGATACACTAGTAATTGCATATTTTCCATTTGATCAAATTCATACACACACACACGTTTGTGCATGTGTGCATGAATGCACACACAGAGAAGAAAGATAATCATTTTTACAAATGGCCTTGTAAGTCCAAAAAATCTTCCAAGTAAAATAAAACATACAGATATACCACACAGAATTGCTGATGCAGGTCTGAATAGGTAATGCATGTGAGAATCTTTTAAAAAGTATAAAACAATCTATAAACGAGACATGTGCATGTGAGAACAAGCCATTAGTTGGACCTGATGAGCCCTACACCACGCAGGAGTTACAAAGCATGTGGACTGAATGAGGCAGCTTGCTGTGAAAAGAACAGAGGCTTTAGAGTCATAAAGAACTGATGTGGAACTGTATCTCTGTTGTTTATTACCTTTGTAAACTTGCACCATTTAAGTAATGCATCTGTGTCTCTTTTCCTCATCTGTAACACTTGGAAAAGACCTCACTAGTTTATTCAGAGAACCAACATGGTGAAAGTATTAAAAAAGATATTGCCTGGCTTCCCTTTATCCTCCTGTCGTATGATTTCAAGGGAGAGTTTAGGAAACCAAATAGAATGACATTCCAATGCCACGGATATACAAGCATGAGTATGATCCTGTCTAATACTAATGAATTCTTTTCATGTCCACTTATTATGAAGAGTACCAAATATTAATTAAGAGTCTCTCAGTAGAAGATTAGAGAACTGTGAGATTTAAGAAGTTATATAGAAAAACTACGGAAGTTATCAGGTTATCCTTTGAAGGAAGTCCTGTCTGCCTTTTCCTAGAGGCTGGTATAAAAACAACGTAGTACGTGAATGTGTCCCTGTAGGCTTTCAATGATTCATTAAAACTTCTCCATAGTACTAGACAGGATCATAGCATTCATAATATCCTGTCATTTTGGGGGTGAAATAGCACTTTTAGTATTTCATCTGTCCAGAATATAACCAGTGGACTAGGGATAGCAGAACTAAATGAGATGAAACTTTAGGTCTGGTGCCAAAGTTAGGTCTGAATTCTTCCAATAGAAAGTTTCAATATTAAAAGGAACAAAGAGAGGTTATTTTAAAACACCCCAAGGGAAATTCTGGAAAAAGCTCCAAGGACGCAGAACTGCAGTTATATCCTTTACCCAAATAACCACTTGTGCATTGAGACCTCACATAGATTAAGGCACAAGGCTGCCTATATGTCTCAATGACTGTACTCAAAGTGCACGCAGTACTGAGGAGAACTCTGAAATCGTGCCCCTTGATGAGCAGACAAGGCTTTCAGTTTAAATGATTCATCTAAAAAGAGTCTCCCACACAGGAAATTGCATGAGACTTAATTCATTTACCTAAAATGGATAAAGGACTGACTCAAGCCAAAGAGAATTCAAGTATCAATTCTCCAGGTTTTATGACAGAGATTTCTGATAACCTGATTTTTAGATCATAAGTCCATTAACTCATGCTAAGATTTTCAGAAGGGAAGAGCCAGGAGGAGGGGAAACAAAAGCAAAGAATAAGGGAGGAGGGTAAAAAGAAAAGAGGGCAGAAAGAAAAAGAATGAAAGGAAGAAGAATACACAGGAAGAGAGAGGAGAAAAAGCAACCAAGGAGATGCTACACCGCTAGCTCAAGAGCAAAGTCATGTCATTAGAACTCAAATGAGCAGGAAAATACTCGTGTTTCTGGGATTGGCTCAAAGGAGACCATTTCAAGAGCATCACAGGTGTGGAGTTTTGACATTCTTTCCTGGCCAGGTCCCACCCAAATACCTTCACGCTACAAATCTCCTCCTACAGCAAAAGCTACCTGGGCTGCAGGGATGGTGGTTCAGGGTTGTAAGAAAGGGAGAATCCATTTCAAACACGGGGCTTTGAGTAAGACTTCTGAAACTTCAGGGTTGACTTAGGAAGATGGATGGGGGTCCTTAAACAGTCACTTTTGTTCCTTGCTCACTCCACTCACAGGAGCCACAAGTCTAACTTTACCATGAGGCAGCAAAACACAGTTACATGAAAATCCTTCAGTGAGACAGTCAAATTCACCTCTTCTGGGAGTGGGAAGTTGAAATGTGCTAGTCCAATCATTGAACAATGGGGGATAGTGCGGCCAATAACGGAATGGGAAAGGCATGCCAACCTAATAGCTTGTAAGTATTGGGAAAACATACATCTTCAGGGCTAAATTCTGCCCTAGGGCATGCTAGTTTGCAACTTCTACAAGAGAAAGTGAATCCAACTTTTTATCACCTATCAAAGAGTGAGTGTCTCACAATGTAGGCATCTACTGCTCTCCCTCTATGCAATGAAAAAATCATCTCTACTGTAAGAAGGATCAGGGTTTTTTGCTTGTTGGTTTGTTTGCTTGAGATAGAGTCTCACTATGTAATTTAGGATGGCATTGAACTCATTATGTAGCCCAGGCTGGCCTTGAACTCTCAGTAATCCTCCTGCCTCAACCTCTCAAGTGCTGGGATTATAGGTATGTGCCACCACACCTGGTATCAGGTGGCTATTACACCATGGTTTTGCATTAATTTCACCTTTATGAGTTTAAATTAATTTTTGTTTTAACACAGAAAACATAAGGCTACATTAATACACAAATGAAAAATATCCATTTATTCCTTGTCTGAAGTAATAAGTACTTCAGGAGGAACATACAACTGCACACAGAAATATCTGTAAGAGTAGTCATGCATTTACATCTGCTTAATATAAATTATCACACTGGGAGGAAATATACTAATATTGAAAGGTAACCATAGCCTCTGTATCCAATGTCTTTAAATAGGAAGGAAATCTCCGTGCAAAGAGTGAGCAAAGCCACCACGACTCCGCTAGGCTTCTAGATCCTAAAGCAATCAGTGAGTTAATATTTATTCTACAGTATAGACAAAAGTCTATCTTCTGTCAAGGAGAAGAGAATGAATTGTTTTCCCATAATGGTGTTTTCTTTTCAATCAATTTCCCTTCAAGCTTGATTTAAGAAGGTACCAAATCAGAACCTTAGCCTGAGGGATGAAATCTGGGACAGTTCCCCATCAAAGGTGAAAATTATGGGGGACAAACCTCTAGATTTCCATCTGAAAACTGCAGTACCCCCACCAATTTTTCACTCATTCACCCTCTTTTTCTTCCTTTTCAGCTAAAGTGTTTTTAGCACTACAAAACCTCACAGGAACCAAAAATGAAAAGGCTGGCCAAAAACAAAGAATAGAAGAAAGGCAAGAAAATTCCTTTAGCATTTTTCCCCACCATCATAGGTATAGGTAAATTCAACCCGATTTATCAAGTATTTGTTGAGACCTAGTACCTGTTGGGCACCAATGTGCTGGAAGTTTTCAAAAGATGAATGGAAATGGTTTTGTGGTCTTTGCCCTTACACAAGTTACAGCTGAGTACAGTTAGTAACCACTAAAACACAAAGCAAAGGACAACCAGAACTGCTTGTCCATGAAAAGATCTATTACTGTAACAGAATGGCAAAGGGGTAGATGTTATTCAGACACTCAAATCTCAATGCTCAAACTGAAAAGAAGGACTTCATATACTTGTTTTATTTGTAACTAGAGCAGCCAACCAATCCTCTAAGTTAACTTTCTGTTTATTTTATTTATTCTGTACATTTCATCATGTGCTCAACCCCACTGACTACATTCACAATATTTTTCTAACACTTCTTTCTTCCTCACCTCCTGGGCCATTTCCTTAGTCTTAATTTTCATCATTGCCCTTATGAAACACAATTTCTCCATCCCATGGCTGCCAAAAATATTTCTTTCTAAATCTCACACTGGAGCATAGCACAGTTCTCCTAAAAACACCTACTGCAACATGAATACTACCAAATTATTCAAGAACTACTCAACCTGGCCTGCCAGGCATTTCCTGAGCTAACAACAGCTACATTTGCCACTCATATAGTTGAACTGTACTTGATCATTTAATAGCTCTTTTTCCTTAACATCTTTACTATCCCCTTCTGTCTGAAAGGCCACACTGTATTTACCTGTTTATAACTTCCCTTTTCACTGGAAAAATGTTTCCACATCACCAACACGCAGCTTAAGTGGTAATCTCTCATAGTAGTTCTCCTTGAACTCCTAGGAAGAATATTTTTGCTTCTTTATATGTGCTTAAATAGCACTTTATATGTCTTTCATCAAATAATGTTAGGTGTATTTTTATTGCTAACATTTTCAATAGATGTTAATGTTGGCTGAATGTTAAGTAAAGAGTGATTGGCTTATAAGACTTTCAAAGTCTGCACCTGATGGAATATACTGAATATATATAGAAGTTTGAGAATACTAACAGAGGTTATTTAGGACTATCACTTCAGTTAATATATATTTATAACTATTAAACAAACACATGGCATTTCCACTAAAATGAGATATGGGTTTAAAGTCAGAGAGAAGATATAAAAGTATTTCAAAGAAAACAAAAATTTCACTGTTTTTAAAGTTTAATGTTAAGAAGTTGCTGGCCTAAAAGATGGGAGTTATTAGTTCAAGTACTGATAATAATGTTCATTGATCCTGAGGCCTGAGAAAAATCAGGTAACCTCTCACCTCCATTAGTCTCAGTTTTCTTTTAATAAAATGGGGATTAAATTGTCCGCACTAAATGTATCAAGGGGATATGGTTAGGATCAAAGTGTAATAAGTACAGTAGCTTACATATATCGATTACTTATAAGGGAACAAGCCCAGGGTGAAACACATTTCCTAAATAATCTTATTCATATTTAGCGAGACTAAAGCAAGTAACCAATAATGGTATCAGAACAAGGGAATGGCCATTCACTGGAAAGGAGGGTAGAGAAGCAAAGGCTATTGGGAAAATGAGGTAAAATACACTTCCAAATCAATAAAGACGTCTTGACCCACCTTGTGTACTTTAATGCTTGCAGAGTCCACCACTAGGGTGAGATCATTGATTACTGTGGTCATTTCATTGATTACTGAGGCCACTGCACTGGGGCAAAAGGATTGTCCATGTGGAAAGTGTCAACTAAAGCTAAAAATTTCACCTGTTCCTTTAGATAAGGTAAAATGGCTACAGATTGTATTACAAGTTTGCAGATGTTCTTTTACTATTTAATGGGTTTCTTAGTTTAATATGTTTTTAAAATATATGTGCATACATATAAGCACAATTACATATATAAAATGTGTATACATAATTGTGTGTTTGTATATGTGCATATAGGTTCATATTTTTATTCATGACACAGAACAATATGCCTGCTGAAAAGCTAAACATTTAGCATAAATAAAAGCACCCTAAAAGTTGTAGTAAGAAGAGCAATGAGCTAACCATCTAAGGTAGAATTAAAGGAAAGGGTCTAACATCAACTCCGCTTACATTTTTGAATATCCTCCATACAACTGACTTTTTTGAGTGACACTCTTGCTAAGTTAGGTGACCGGTGCTTATACTGGTTTTGTTGTTGTTGTTGTTGTTGTTGATTCATTTTGCCAAAAAAACTACTAATAAAGATCAGTTAAATTCACACACACACACACACACACACAAAGAGATGTGATAATAGTTGCGACATTACATTCTTGTAGCCAAGGACAATTATTATCCATTAATACTTAGGAGGACCAATGGGAGTCCTCCAACATGAACAATGGCTCAAATGGTTGCAACTATTCGCATCTCATTAGAAGCATTCTTGCCAAGTACAGAGGCAAACAGCATACAACTCCACTTGCTCCAAAAAGGCAAAGAAGGGTCATGTTTTCCAAATCTCCCAAATTCTATATACCTGTCTCTCAAATATATGTATGTAGGGACTATTATTAAAATTTGAATTAGCTCAAAATCAATGTTTTCTAGTTCATGTAAGTCCAAACCAAGCATCTATCATTAATTTCTCGGTTCTTACAGACAGAGTGCACAAGAATTATTTTCCCATGGCATTTTTATGGCCTGTTTCCTCTGTCTTCAATCCAAGCAATGTGAAGAGGCAGAAACTAATAGATAATGAAACAAATTGATTTGACATAAATGGCAATTTTAGTGTCTTAAAAATGACAACAAAATGACAACAAATATAGCTTTCAATTATGAAAAGTTTTTCACAACCTATCCTGTACATCTATTTCCAATTTTATATATATATATATATATATATATATATAGAGAGAGAGAGAGAGAGAGAGAGAGAGAGAGAGATGTCATTTATATAAACCATAGTTCTACTAAAGACTGTGCAAACTTGGCTGCATTTAATTTCAAAGGTGAATTTAAATTTAGAGCACGACTTGAAATAATAGTAATTCTGACTTTTTATTGGGAAAGCTGGCCAGATTTTGTCAGAACAAAATATCTGGATATTTAACATCTATCACTAGAAAGTCTTGAAAATCTAGCCATTAATTAAGAATTTTGAAAATAATGTTTAATTTGCCACATTTTAAAATAGAGGGCAAAGAGGCATAGAGCTAATAAGGGCTTATGTGACTCATTGGTAATGAACCAGACATTTCCAAGGTAGTCACCTGATATTTGTGAAATTATAGTCCAGGATCGACATAGTAACCTTGGATCTTTATATTAAGCATGACATGAGAATAAAGTTTTATTTAAAAATTTAATTAAGACAAGTGAAATTCATCACTGATGTCAGAATATGGATGGCCTTAATTATTAGGGTTCTTTTCATTCTCTCACAACATAATACATCAATGATGCCAAGTGACAGGATGCAGGGAACACACTTGGGCAGGGTAGATACACAGATCTCTACTACCCAACTGATCAAGACCCCTTCTGAAACATTCCACAATAAAACAGTACAGTATTAGCAAAAAAGGCCAAATGAAACACTTTCATTTTTGAAAGTCATTGGATAATCCTACGGATGGAAATCAGTGGTTACACTTCCACAACTTAAAGTGAATCCACAAGCAAAGGCTTTGGAAAGCAAAGCTGTGTTAAAATGTTCTCAGGTTCTCAGTTCCAGTATTATCCATTCAAAGCCATAATTCAGGTAGGGTTGACAATGCCACTGGTTTTGAGAGTCAGAGTGAATTATGAAATTATAGGTTGGGATGAAATTTTGAAAGGACGGGTGCCTCACCTGTGCATATTCCATTAAGTGACCACTGGCTCTCCCACGCCCACTCTTCAGGAAGCTCTGCCCTACCGTGGATTTTCTAGTTGTTTCTGCCTTGGCAGCAGTTCAGTGGCTTCCCTTATTTCCTCCACTTTTGTATACTGCTTTCAGAAGGAAAGCAAAACCATTGTTTTGAGCTCGGGCTGTCGCACTGCAGCATCAATTCCGCCTCATTTTTAGACTACTTTCATATAGTTAGCACTATTTTTATCCTGATGTTTCAGACAAGTTTTAAGTTCAGTCAGTACCTTCTGCCTCCTGGAGCTCCCTAGAGATTTTCACAGGATATACAGTCAGTCATCTTCTTTCTGTCCAAAAATTTACAACTTGGGTCAGGTCTTATAGTCCTATAAATCCCAATTAGGCAATGACCTTAATGATTTAGCTAATAAAATTCCACATTTCTGTCATACCCCCATCCTTCAAGAGTCACTGCAGTTCACAAGAACCTATTTTCTATGTCTTTAGTAATTTACAGAACATAGTAGTCATGATACTTAGAAAACAATACACTACACCCAAGCTTTATACTTCCCATGGGTTCTTCAGAAAAAATTCTCTTGAATTATATTTAAAAGAATCATGTATTAGGGGTTTTGAGATTTTTTTTCTAAGTATCTGTTTAACAAAGCTTCTTCACTGCTTTCTAGAGAATTACAGGGCCTTTTCGGGACGATTCCTCCACCAGACATGCATGGAGATTGTCCTGTCTCCACCAAGTACAGGGAAATGCCAAAATGCAATTCTAAAGGCAAAGCCTCATGGTCTCTTTTAAACCTCATCATTTGATAGACTTATTAGTTATCCTATGTCCCATCTAAATCCCAATACCAGAGGAAATTTATGTCAGAAAACAGAATACAAAACCATAGCAGAAAAACCTCTCCCCTGGGGAAAAAACATCTGAATCTTATTTTCTCCGTCTAGGAAATAGGAAATAAATAAATACCCTACCTGGTATTTACAGAAAGACAAGAGAAATAAATATAAAAGCACTATTATGAAATTATAAAAGTATCAAAGGGATCTGAATTATTGTATTAGAAGCAGTTGATAAACCCATAGATTTTGTTATTAATGACTGGAGTAATAACAATGAGTGGCTGGATTTTGGCACTATTTGAGCAGACGCATGCCCAGTCGCAGACCTTGGTGTTATGTCCCAGGTTTCAGGTAGGGTGTGTGTGTGCACGCATGCATGTGCAGGGGCAGCGTACATCTCCTTTCATAACTGATCCACGCCAGAATGCTTGCTTTCAAGAGGCACAGCCATGTAGGCAGGAGGTAGCTCTTTCGACAGTGCAGTTACTCTGACAACAAGGAAATTTGCTGCAGGAACAGAACACTCTCCTGTCACCTTCCTCCAGATGAAGGCCAAAATACTGCAGAAATAACAGATGGTGAGAGGCTGGGGCCTAATTGAAAATCTACCTATTGAGACAGCAGCAAATGCCTGAGAACTTCAGAACACAAGTTTCCTTTCCCAGCAGGCAACACGCAGAGTCCTTGACACAGAGGAACCAAAGAAACTTACTTCTCACTACATTGGGAGACTATTTTTCACCCATTCCTGGGATTTCACAGTCCTCAAATGACCCTAATGACCTAGGCAGATTAAAGAATAGTGGTGAGAACATGGTCCCACTAAAGTTTTCCAGCACCAGAATTCTTCTGTGCTCCTTGGATACTCCTGTGGCCATGGAGACCCTCTCTGTATCCCAGTCCCAGGCATGGTACTAATGACCAACACTGGGAAGCAGGATTCTAAGGCTGGCTTATTTCTTTTGGCATCAATGCTTTGCAGTGTTTATCTTGGCCTTTATTGTCTTAAAAAATTTTCCCCTATCTTGGTAACTGAAGCACTGGCTGCAGCAGGGGACACACAAGTGATTCTGACAATTCTATTTCTGATCCTCAGTTTCTCTTTTAACCAGCTCTGATCAGGTGCCTGTGAAACCACACCCATGTTGGTCCTACCATGAGAAGCAAGTCTAGACTGACAGTGGCAACTGTAAACATAATGAATTTATTCATAATTCCCTGGATCCTGTTCTCCAAATCCTAGTACCTGTTAGCCCATGCAACTTCTCCTAATGGATCTTCCCTACTTAAGTCTTGCTAAGGGAAGCAGGGGGGTGAGTAGAAAAAAACATATCCTATAACCTACTCACTTTGATCAGTTATCAGGTTGATTCTTAAAGGGAAAAAAAGAGGGCACTGGCAACACTGCCAAATATTTCTAGTTTAGTAGCAACATGGCCTGTAGCATGCACTTCACATATGGGCTGGCAGGCTTTGATCTATGTCTTTGCTCTGTTAGGCTGAAGGATTTCTAGCCCATTGCAGGGAGCATGAACAAATGCATCCAGAGACTCTGGGATAAATTACATCACTCAAGAGTATCATAGAGGCCACAAAAATAACCAGGACACCATCCTTCAGTGATTTTATGAGATAATACTATTTCCTAGGATTTATGCCTGTGGAAACAAAGGCATTTATCCTACTTTAATCCCCTATAAATTTAACTGTAGACAGGAGCTGGTGAGTGTACCCTTGAAGGAAAAGAAAGGCAAAAACAACCCGATACTATATGATAAAGAAAATAACAAGAAAGAGTAGAAGAAAAGCAAGGATGGGAGAGTACGAGGAGACAGGATAACAGAGTAGAGATAGCAGTGGATTTGAATGCAGCTCTGTTTTCTTGTATCCAGGAGCGGAAACAGCGAGCTGTGTGATTTTGGACAATTGACAGGCCTCCTCTGAATCCCTACTTCATCACAGACAAAATAACTCCTTCACAGGAATTTATTTATGTAGCGCACCAATGAAATTAGATTATCTCTGCAGATAATCATTAATTATGATTCAGAATTTTATTCTTTGAATTTAACAACCACTTACTTGGTTAAATAATGCAAATATGGAGTTACTAATTGTACTTGAACTTTCCCACAAACTTTCTTTTCGTGGGAAAAGAAGCATATTGCAGATACTTAAGAAATCTGTCTTGATGCTCTGAGTTACTCCTGTATGTGAAGTTGGGAATTCACTTCAAAGTCATATTCAAATAGAGTTTAGCAGCTCCTAGAGGATAGAGATAATAGTACCAACTTTTATTTGTAGCGTGCATTCTCTCTTAGTGCCTATGACTGTATTTTATCTTCCAAAGTATTTGACAGATACTGATGGTATGTATCTAAGTAATTATATATATATATATATATATATATATATATATATATACACACAGAGAAAGAGAGGGAGAGAAACAAGAGTGAGAAAGGGAACGTTTATAACTGCAGAAGTCAAGAAGTCCTGTAGGTAAGACTAGAAGTCATACTTTTTCTTTCATAGAGCTATGCAAATGTCAAGTAAATAAATATTTGGATACCTATTATCAAAGCAAAATCTGTTGTAATTTTCCTAAGGTTGAAATACTTTAGCCAAGATGTATCTCATTATATATGCACCTCCCAGATTCCTTTCTCTAGTGTCTCAACTACTTATACGTACACAAAATGGAATGAAAATTATCACTGGTGTATTATCTAGCTGTGTGGTAAAAATATTTGCTAAACACCATGAAGGAAATATTTTACATTAATTTAACCTTAATAAGTAAAGGCAGGAATTCAATAAATGCTAAGTGCATGATATTTCAAGTTTCTCTGATACACACAAAATGTTTGGTATTTTATTGATGGCTAGAGAGTAGTTAGAGTAGAGAATAAATCTGGGAAGCTGAGGAAGCTAAATTCTGCTAAATTCTGTTCTCATTTCTTCCAAAAGAAAACTTGGAGCCAAATTAAACTTCACTGAAACTCAGTTTAATTATCTCTAAAATATAGATGAATAGATTATTCCTTTACATCTCCTTCAAAAAGATCATTTGAAGATGGAGAAAAAAAATAATAAAGTGCCAAGAATTTTTTTGGACACAAGCAACACTTAATTCAAGCCACTGCTATTTCTCTAAAGTCTCAAATCAGCTGCTGCTTCTCTACTGCAATGAGGAGGAGAGTGTTATGTAACTTTGTAAATGCCCCATGGTCCATTTCTATAAAGAGCCCCTCTGAAAGTCCCTAGCTAGCCTCATTCCAAAACATTGGCTTGTCTTTGTTCCTCCTTGTAACTGAAATTAAATTGCTGCCTGAAGAGCTAAGGATATATTTAGAAGACAGACTCATCCCATCTTTTGGGTCTTTGTTAAACTTTCTAATTGAGAATTATATTCCACAAAATTACATAGCAGTGTAAAGAACTGAGGAAACAGGCGGGCAATCTGCAGGGAGAAAAAGTCTTCATCGTTCCAAACTTTTCTATGCTTTCTGGCCACAACAAATACAAAGTCCACTGTTCTTTTTCTGATAGGATGTGTTCCCTGCCACCACTGCATTCATTACTTTATTTTGGTCTCAAGTTTTAGTTTCTTAATTGCTATAGGTTGTGAAGGGGAAAAGTAATGGATATGATGGAACCCAAAATTCATTGAGGGTGGAGGGCCATAATACAGACATCACTGGTTATCACAAGCATGACTTTTAGTAAATAATGTATAAGTATAGCTTCTAATGTAAATCAGTCTTTGAGCAAGGCTTGAAGAAGAAAGCACACACACACACACACACACACACACACGTCTGCATGCACATGTGAACCAGCTTCAAGAAGATAACAGTAGTTATGAGAATCAAATTAACAAATATAAAAATTCCTTTTCTTGTAACCTTTCAGAGTTAGATAAGAATGAAGTCTGACTCATGTTGCCTGCCACCAACAGAGAACACTAAATGTGCTCTCCAGTTGGAGCTGGGCTCACATCAGTCTGTCTGGGCTTAGAAACGAAATGCAAGCATCTGCAGGGGCCACAAGGTGATCAAAGAAAAGCTAAGCCCTTGATGAATAAAGAGATAGAAACATATGGTTCGTAACAATATCTAGCTTAAGTCAATAAACTTTCTAGGTCACTGCTGCCCTAGAAAAAACACAAAGCCAAATAAATATGTAGTTTCAACATTTTATTATCCACACCAAAGTACAAACACATGATAAAATAAACTCTACCGATATAGGTATCTAACTCGATATATTCAAAATATTACCCTTTTGAAGGAAGATCAAATTTGAAAATAATTTATAACATATTGTACATTCTAGTTCACATATTTATCCTTCAAAATCTGCTACATATCTTATACTCTGAGCACACCTCAATTTAGACATGAAATTTTATTGGAAATATTTCTCTGTATAGAAATTTTATAAAATTTAGCATTGATAAAACAATTTACATATCCAACAAGTTCCAAACATACTTAAGCATTTCCAATAACTAAATCTAATATCAATTTTCAAAGTTAAATTTAAATTAACTAAAATGAGATTGAATTAAAAATTGAGTTTCTCAGTCAAGCTAATCACACTTCCGGTTAGTGTGGTACAGGCATTTGCTGTCTTTCAATTTTCATGTTATTTCTAAACACTTAATGCTATGAGATTCCAGTCAGGGCAAAAGCAATAAGATAATTGAGAGAAGAGGTATGTTAATCATGGGAACAAAGTGCAAAGACATGTTTATAATGGAAGGAGTTACACAAGCATATGAAATCACTCATTTGGCAGTATGAACAATTCTGAATGACAGCATATAAATCATGCATTGAATAAAAGTGCAATATGTTTGCAGTTGACAGTCATCAGTAAGAGATGAAAAAGATGACCAAGAAAAGAGAAAATGAAAAATATTTATATTCATTCATGTGATCAGAAGATAAGCATTATCGCAGGATCGTCAGATGTTACTCTACCAGGCTGAGTTTAAATGAGAAGACTAAGCAAAAAAGGACATACAGGCAAAACATAGAAGAAATCATACTGATGAAAACTGTGTTGCAAGTTGTGACTAAGTCTATGTTCAAATTCTTTTTGAGGCTGACACACATCAACCTAGCATAAAGTGTTGAGAGCAAGGTGGTAGCTATCTATTCACCAAAATCATGAGGGGAGGGTAGTGCCTTTTGCAAACAAGATTTGATAAAGACAAAAATGATCCATTTTCCACCAGTTTATGCATTGAGCAACTTTTTATTGAGTACCTGTCATACCTTCACAGGGTTCTACAGGCTAGTGATAAACTATTGAAGAAGACAGGCAAAACCATTGCCTCTAATTCCTTTCATTTTAATGGAATTACCATGATTTCATTAATAAATAGGCAAAAATTGTGTACGCCAATACATGCTAAGAAAATGACATGAGGACGCTGTGATGGAGCATGACATGATCAATGAGCCCTGTTAGCCCTGATAGTCAGGAAAGGTAGCTCTGAGAACAAGGTCTTAAGTGCAAATCTACAATATAAAAAGAAGAAACAGCCAGGTGATCTGGAGGAAGTACCAAATAGTCTTTTATTTAAAACATTTTAAATACCTACATAATTGAAGTACTAAATAATCAAATTGAAAGGTCCCCTTGTACATATGCAGTTTAGCTGAATTGCAATGTTCTCTTGAACAAGATAATTAGAGGCTGCTTTCTAAGAACATCGTATAATTCTGATATTCCTGTTGGAGAGTCCTACATATGAGATGGCTATTATATTTGCCTTAGCAAAACTTTTTGGAAGGAACTGCTCAAATTTGAAATTTGCCAAAGATCATAAACTCATAGGCTGATATAATGACTAATTTTCCTTCAGTCTTAGCTTACTTTCAAGGCATACTCTGTATATTCTTTACATATCTTCTCGGAAATGTCTCTTCAGACAAAATAAATGGTGAGATGATCATATATTCCTAAAGAGTCCCAGTTTGCCTAAAGATGTCCCATTGTGTATTTTATTATATAGGCAAGGTGACATAAAGTGTCCCTTTTCCCTCTGTATGGTGTCCTGGCTTGAAGAAAACTAGAGTAACTCTAAATGGTCATCTGCTCTTTACATAGGGAGGAAGAAGTTAATAGTTCCAGCAGATCTTTCTGGTGAGCATGCACACAAAGGGATATTTTGTGTTCCCAGCCAGTTCTTGTCTGCCAGAATAAAGACAAATAATCACGATAGTTAGCAAAAAAGTGTGATTTACACTAAGCACCACTCTTGCCCTTATGCAGGCAACACAGTGGCCCTGAGTACTCCTACCCGGCCTCATCCTCCTCTGACCTCACCAGCAAGAGAGATTTGATGATGAATCAAACAGGGACTGGCTTTTTCTGATCATATATTTGCTTCTTCCTTCACTTAGATTGGTTGCATCTTTAAAAAATTCTGTACCCAAAACTTTGGTTATATTCCTTTGTGTATTATATTTAGAGCCAAAGCAATCAATAAGAATTGGAAATAATAAGTAAAAGCCGCCACACCTACACCTGAGCTGCTAGGAGAATTTCTGATCAGAGCTATGTGTCACCTTTTCCAAATACTGAGATTTATTTCTCATACAGTGAAGCATATGGAAGTGGAAACACAGAATTATCCCATTACAGTGATTAGATCCTAAATCACAGTTTAGAAACAGTTGAAAATCAAGAGAGATATAAGCAGAGTGTGCTAAGAATGTCTGAAACACTCTTGCACAGGAGCAGAAAGTTTGCTGGCTACCTTGCACTTTTCCTTATCCACAACTTTGCTTACCTGGTCTCTCTGCTTTTTACGCCTAATGATAATATTCACTGAAATTTCTCTGACTATACTCCAGCCTCCAAAGTAGAACTAAATTCTCCCTCTGCCCATTTCCATATCCCTAAGGGCATTCCATTACTGATCACATCAACAGCTGTCAATGGCATACAATATTTATACATCAGGCTCTCTTTTAAACTCCATTCTACTTTAGTAGGAGTTTCTTATCCATCTCAATAGTCTCAGTCTTGCAGCTTGCATGTAGTAGTCACTGAATAACTTTCCTTTGAGTTTAACTGCAAACCACAAAAACCGATGCATTTTAGGTCTTATTGTTGAGGGAAGGAATGAATAACTTGATGAATTATAGTGCTATTATATGGCCATTTTATTATATAGCTATTTCCTAGCAGACAGACCAGTTCTAAACTCTACATGAGAGATTCAATTTAGGGGAAACAACAGAAAATTGGAAAATTCATCTTGACAGTAAACATTGAGAAGAATAATGGACAAAGTGTGGGGGCTCTTCTTTCCTGAGTGCACACACACACAGAGTCATAAAAATTATTTAGCTGTAGCCCAGAGGCCTTTTTCTATGAGGAACCCACCCTCTCATTGGTATTCTAAATAAAGGTAAATTATTGCACACTCTTGACTCTTATACGTAGTGAAGTCAAGGCATAAGCTGAAGAAAAATTGAAAATACTTTACCCTCTCTTCAGTTGTGAGCTTCATCACTAAAAATTATATTGCCATTTACTTCCATGAAATTATATTAGAGTCACTCCTGGCTTTAAAAGAAAAAGCTTTTTTCAGACTATAGACCTGTCTTTGAAATTAGGTGTGCATTTTTCTTCAGTATATTTCAGAAAAGTCTGAGAATTTCATGGGTGGGAAACATAAAGAGATGAAGTGATTTTTAACCTGACTATATATAGCCTGGTGTGGTATCTAGTACATATTAGGCATTTGTAAATATTAGTAAGAACATTAAATTATTGTACCACTGAACAAAAAATGAATAGACATAGTTACTATCAGGGCTGCAAATTCAACCAAAGTATTGGATATTTCAAGTAAAAGAGTATTTTCATTGAAACACACACTGATGTGGAGTGTATGTATCTTAATGGAGGCACTTATCCTTGTTAGTTTTTAAGTAATATGAAAGACTCTTCAAAAAGCAATTCCCAGTCCTTTACTCATGAATCCCACTTCGTTTCTGGAAATGGGAGAGATGGCTGACTTAATCATTACATGGGACTGGAATAGCACAGTACCTGTGGGCAAATAGTCTTCCAGTATATGTACATTGTTAACAGCACTGCCATTCTATCCACGTCATCCAAAGTCAGCACATGCCTCCGGCCAGTTTGTTTTAGCCAAGCTTCCCTCAGGCTGTAATGACGGGTCAGGACACTCCTCAGAAGACTTTCAGAAGACTCCCGTCAATCCCTATGTGATACTCACAAATCTGTTTCCTCTGCCAGAGCTCCAAGACCTTATCAACCACTGTATTAACAACAATAGTGAAGTTTCCCTTCTCCTCCTGCGCATGACCACTATGCATATCTGTCAACTATTGTAGGTCAAAATACCTTAACAGAGTAGAGAATGCATTTCAAGACAAAAGCCACAGTGCAGTCAACTGGTCAACAAATATGAAAGTGCATAATACTGTACTCCTCTTATGTTCAGGTTGAGCATTGGAAGACTCTTAAGTTCATGCTGAAGTTATCTACATATATAGCATAGGAAGTCCTCTTTTAGCATGGCTTTGAAAAGTGTGAAATTCACCTACCATGATGTAATTAGGAAGTCTAATCTCCTCTAACAAGGTTTAAAGTTCAGTTACTTTGTTATATTAACTGTATTTGCATGAAGAATAAATTTGGCTGCCAGTTTTTAGTGCACATGCATGGTATAAATTAAAGATGCACATCATGATCAATGACCAATCAGATTGGTTCTTTCAGTGCCTGTCAGTGAATGATCAGGAAGCATCTGTTAGTGAGTTCGTGCACAGACATCAAAGTATGTAAGTTATTGCTGTTTGGTCTTTCAGTGATAAATTTATGTGACATTTTCAAAACTAGATAATCAAAAGAGAAGGAGCCAACAAAGAGACAAAAATGAAGATGCCAAAAGTTAAATTCAAGTTGAAAATAAATGGAGCTATAGAGGAAATAGCTAACTCCAAAAAGAAAGGCTGGAGGGTATGCCTGTGGCTAGAAGTTCTTTTTAAAATTAAAAATTAGATTCCTTCCTTAGAAGTACTCATGTATTTATCATTTACACCAGCAAAGAGACATGTTACTTTCTGGTCATAGCATATGATGGGGATCATGATCCCATGACTTTATGACACACATATCAATAGGAAGGAGGCTTGGAGCAGGCTCTCTGTTGCTTTGAAAAGCCACTTGGAATAGAATCCTGCACCTCACTTCTGAATTCAATGCTCTTACAATCATGACTGTAACACAGTTAAAAGCATTATTTGCTATAATAGTCATAGGGAAGACTTCCTTCTTTCTTTTAGAAGATCTATGGGACCATATTCCTCTGGAATTGTGTCATTTCTGTGCTACATTCTCCCTATAATGCTCTCAACAGAGGGGTCATGAATAGAACTCAAGTGACAAGTCATCTGCTGTTAATTTTCTCCAGAGAGCAATGCAATAAAGCAGAAATATGATACAATAAGATTACCTACACACTTCTTCATTCTCAAGCAAAAGTATGGACACAAAAATAAAAACATCTTCTAGTCATAAAGAGTGAACAATTTTTGAAATTTTATTAATAGACTGTGCATACAATATTGGTGTGTATGTCAAACAATACATAGAGTTATTTCCTGCTGGAAATTTTTCTTTCATTATTTAAAAAAACTTAATTCTTTTCCCATTCTAATTATAAAAGTGAAATATTCTCAAAAAACGTGAATAATATAAAAATTAAAAATCACCGTGAGAATGATAAATCAATTATAGAGCAGATTTGTTCAGCTTTCCTTCAGGGGTATGCATGCCTGTGGTGAATATAATCTCATACTTTATCTTGCTTTTCTATAATTTGATTTTTTCATCAGCCTCTGTTATAAAAGTCTAATGATATTTATAGGCTACTGACCATCTGGATAAAAATCATAAGCTGAAACCAGCTACTAGTTTATGAGAAATTACCAAAAGTTATGGCCTTCTCCTGGGAAGAGATCAGTTTGAACTCATGACCTTAGAAGAAAATAGATTTTTCAACTTTGGTATCAGAACAGCATGGCCACTATTACTTTTATGTGCAATATTCTCTGGAGTCTTCTTGACTTCATGTTTAGGGGCAAAAAATTACCTCTCTGAGTCTAGAATTTTTAGTGTTTCTAGAATACACATATGTGGCCAGAAACGCAAAGTGATGGACACACAGGGAGCCCTTTTAAAGCAGCTCCAACAGGTCAGTTATTGATAATTTGAACACCAAATAAGCTCAATAACAACAAATGATTCATTATTTCTGCTACTGATTAACACAAATTAAATCTATGAAAGATTCATAAAGATGTTAAAAAATGACTATAAATTATATTGTGGTATAACTTGGTTATACTATAGAAGTATATACATATAATAACATATATTGTTGTGACTTCAATTCATAAAAGAGTGCTAAAGTGTATGGGCATGCATGCTTTACTTTACCTCTTAGGTACTTGTTTATAAAATGCTGGGTAAGTGTAAATGAAAGCAAGAGGAAGAATATCAGTGTTGAAAAAAAACAACACAGAGGCTGTTCAAAAGCAAAGAAATGGGATTAGACCTGGTCTTCATGACTAACCTGGTAAAATGGAGCTCAAAAAACTTTCAAATATGATACATTAATATAATGTGGTAAGAAGAGACATAACCACTCGATTCATCCTCCGCTCTTAGGAGACAAAATTGTTAGATGGTCCTTGTCTTTTAATAAGGTGTTTTAAGAATATAGATTTTTAACAATGCTAAGTGAGTTACAATACCTAATAACAATCATGGGTCATATCATGTCACTAAGTGTGACTTTCAGCTATGCACTATTTGTGTACAAAAGCAGTAAATTACAGGGGGAAATGTAGCTTTGTGTGACGCAAGTTACATATTGACACAATAAATGAAATTAATGATTTAAAAAAAAGACATTCAATCTGAACAGAATATGCTCAATCTGAGATTTGGTTTATGTTGGATAAGCAACTACTGTACTATTTAATACCTTAGGCAAATATTTATAAAATCATAGAAAAATATAAAAACAAGTATTGAAATAATAAAATTAATCATGCCCATTATTTCTTATAGATTGCATGATAAAATATTAAATGTAAATTGTGTGATTTTAAGTTATTTAAAATGCAAACATCAGCCATACTACATTTGAAATTGAAATTTAAAAAACATCTTTTTGGAGCTACTGGGGATTGACTTTGGGGCCTTTGCACTAGGCTACCTCCAGGTCCTCTTTACTTTTTATTTTGAAATAAGGTCTCACATTTTTGCCTAAGATTGACCCAAATTTACAAATCTCCTTGTCAGCTTCCCATAGTGCTACACTATGACTACTTGAAGATGAAATATGTAAGAAGAATGCATCATCATTTGTAAAATTTTAAACAAAGATATATTGACTTTCAAATTCTTTGCTTTTGAAATATATGATTTTAATAGATTGACTATTAAACAATATACATATAATAATAATTGTTTTCCCAAAAGCCATTCAGATATTAAGGCATTGCTAATAAAGTGTCTCCATTTTGTCACATCTCTATTAGGACTGCATTTTTAAAGCTGGATTTAGACCTAGTAGGACTAAACCAGAACAAACAACATTGCTGTAACAAAAATGTAGCTAATGAGTCAGACTTTGGGTACAAAAAGATAATTTGAGTTATGAAAAACAGTAAATAATATCATATAATCTCTATTCTATTATACATTAAAAGTTTAAATCTCTTATACTTTTATTTAGTCAAATGTGTCCATACAACAACCAGATTATTCTCTGATAACAAATCTAAAATAGTTTAAAACAGTGAAAGCCTGTTTTGTGGTGGGCAGAAGACTTCGTTGTAGGTCATCATGCTTTCTCATTTGCAGGATGAGGGTTGAATAATGACTCCTGAAAACTCCCAGCAGCCAAGGCAAAAAGAAAAGAAAAAGGCCCAGAGAGTCTCATATCAGTACTTAATGCTCCCTCTGCAGGAAACCCACAGGACCTCTCATCACAGCTCATTGGCTAGAAATGATCACGTGACTCCATCCTCTACAGGAAGTATGCCTAGAATATGGAAAATCAAAACTATGCAATGAATTTCTTTTCTGCTATAACTTTCACACATAAAATAAAGCTGTAAAACCAACTAAGTTTTCTTTTTTAAAAAATGATGCCAAATTCAGAGATAAAGGAGTGATTTCTGTTAGACAAAGAGTTATTATTTCTTTTGCATCCTTGCAATATGTGTGGATGATTCCAGTTTCCCACTGGGAGGAGATTTGCTACTTCTTCACTCAAATGCCAGGGTCTCAGCATGGGGCAGTTCTGAATTTTTTCACTAAGATCTGTGCCCTGCATCTTTGAAAAGGTTCTATTGCTTAGCTCAAGAATATTTGGAGCAATTTTTTTGCTTTTTTAATTGTCTGCTATTTCAGTTGTCATGCCGATGATTTTCCATATAAAATGTCTTGTTCTAAAAACACAAACCTAGGCTCGGTATCATTTCTTCATAGTCCAGATCCTTGTGCTGTCATTTTTCTGTTAACCTCAACAGTGACTTTTTCTCATGTTTCTTGTGATTTTTTTTAAAGATGAGACCTCAAAAAAAGGAGTTTCTTTCAATCTTTCTGATGCTGACAGGTTAATAAGTGGATTCTGACAAATGTTGGAAAAGAGAAAAGTGCTTCCTGAGACAGGCCCAAGAAAACATGCTTTCTTCCTACTGGTCCTCTTCTGCTCCCAACTCCATCATCTACTTCCTCTCATAACAGTTGTGTAGGTTTTGAAAGATTCTAATAAATTTATTGCTTCATGTACATTTTAGGGTCATGTCCCAAAAGTAAAGACTCAAAAGTAAACAAAAAGTACATGCCTAAAGAAAATACAATAGGATATCTCTAAGGGCAGCTAATACTAATTTCTTTTAATACCTATAGGACTCGGAGCATGTCCAAGAGCCTCTAGTGCTTTTTATCACTTTTGTAATGAAATATAGACATGTTCTGGTGTACTCATCCTCTTTCCTTTGCTGGACACAATATCTGAAGTCCATAATTTAAAACAAGGAGAGGTTTGACTTAGAGGTTTCAGGGAACACAGCTCATGGTCATCCAGCTCCATGCTGGAAACACAATGGCAGAAGGGCTTGGTAGAGAAAACTGTGAGTTTATGGTGTGCAAGAAGCAGGGCAGAGAAATGGTGCCAGGAGAGAGAGGAAGTGACCAGATCTATTACCCAAAGCCAAACACACCTCCATGACCCACTCAGACACATCCAGAAGTGTGCTCCAACTGTCCAGATGGATCGCAAAGCCAATCAAACTGACACAATCCCGCTCAACAATTACATTGGAAAAAATAGTATCAGTCCAATTTTCCCAATTATTTTAAAAGGCAAAACATGTTGTAAGCATTTATGGTACTTTACTTTCATCTAAGTCCTTCCTTCACTGCAGACAATGTCACAGACAAAATTAAAAAAATTATCTACAGTGATATTTTGTAATATTAGTGAAATCGTGGTAGGAAACATAGAGTAAAGTAGATAACCTAGGAAACCTAGGTGACCCTATCAATATGCATGCAGCTCTTTTCTGAAAAATGTTATTACCAGAATGGAAACTATAAGACAAGGTCAATGTTCATCTTGTTCACTAATACATGTCTAGTGCCTAGAAAACTGTCCAGAACAAATACATAATTTTTTGCTATATGAATGAACACCAGACTCCCAGAAGGTAAATGTATGTAAATTATTTTTAAAAAAACAATTTTTTCACCTTCTCTAATAAAGATTACTACTGGGTGTGGTGGGACAAGAGCTACAAAAATCACTGGAAAGGCACAAAGAAGAAAAAAGGTGATTGAAGAAAATCAAATCTGAGAATCTCTGCCATTCCAAATTCTCATGTCCTAGTAACCATAATAGTTGCACCCTACTGCTGTGTTTTAAGAAAATATTATCAATATAAAAGGCTTCTGGGATGAAATTAAAGTCTCTCCAATCTTCTGTAACTACTGCATGTGAAATGATGTTATTCTTCTGTCTCCTACCTGAAATTCGTTTAAAAATCCTTCACGTAACAGAGGAACATTATCATTAAGGAGGAAAATGAGAACAGATTACTCCATCAGTGATGAAAACAATATTCACTCCAAAAAGGAGGCTGGTCTCCTTATTTAACATGAAGCAGCCATTCACTCTGCTTGGAGCTGTTGCCAAGCCCCACACCTCCCTGCCTCATAGGAGTCTAGAACAGGCAAACAATAACTAAGCCAGTGCTGTATGATTATGGAGGACTTGTAATGGTGTCAACCTGGCAGAACAAAGTGCTGCAGCGATTTTGCATTCATTACAGCCTAGAAATGGAAGCTATGAAAGTGAAAGCCTATGGGAAAGAGAGTGAGAGGTCTGCAGAAGTCTCTGTAACGAGCTCCCACAAAGAAAATCTCTCCCTCGTGTCTCCATCCATTAGCCAGCTGCACTGCTGCTAGAGGAACATTACGGTTGTGCTGGAATGGAGGACAAGCTCCTCAGTTCCCTGGAGAAGGAGGGGTGATTTGGATGGGATTCCCTTCTCCACCTAATCTCAGATTCTGAGGAGCATGGATCTGCTTACTTAAAAGGATAAGACTTTGAAAAATCACATCTCCACATCATCTTATATTGTACTATGGAAGTAATATTGGGAAGTATGATTTAGGCTGTGGAACAGTCTGTCTTCCCATATTACTATCAGATATGCTCCTAGTACTCTTGATTACATCCTTAATCCTCTTTTGTCACATTTCCATGAATGCAAAATGGGTACAATAACAAAATGTATCATATGCGCTTATGGTACATAAAATGGCATACAAAATAAGTACTTATTCTAAAATTTAGTAAGTTATTTTAAATGAGTAGATAAATTTGCTTGTATATGGAATAAGAGGACATAGTTTTTCTCACCCAATTAAAATTCTAGATAATCTCATGTAAGATGGGACTTTCTCTTTTGATTTTCCTATCTTCAAATTCCTCAAATGGCTGCAAGATTGTTATTTCTGAACTATACACGTGAATTAATATTAATCTTCTTAAAATAATCATTTTTAGCATTTTTACAAGCCAGAGTTATGGAGACACATTTTATGAAATAATTATCACTAATGAAAACAGAGTCTTTGTACTTTAAGAATCAGTTTAGTTTGGGCATATTAAACTTATGATGCTGGTGACTCAGTCAGTACTGTTTTATCAGGGAGTTCAAAATCTATACCAAACACAAAGTAATATACTTAAAGATAATACCTCTAGGAATAATTTCAGAGATATAAGAACTGAGGCTAGGAGCATGTCTGAAATCAACCACAGAGGGGCACATATCCTAAAGCAAATGTAAGGAGAAGCATTACTCAAACTTGGCACTACTGACCTTTTGGTATGGAAAATTCTCTGTACCGAGGTGGACTTTGTATTGTTAAATGTTTAGCAGGATTCCTGGCCCCCACCCATTAGATGCCAATTGCAGTTGATCTCACCCTTCCTTTTTTCTCCATTCCCTTTTCCTGTTTTCTATGATAACTAAAAGTATCTCTAAATATTGCCAGATGTTCTTGAGGGCTGTAGGGCAACATTTCCCTGGCTGAGAATCACTGATTCAGAGGTAATAAGTGGAAGGAATTAGAAGTGATGGAAATGGCAATGAAAATTTTAAAAATATAGGAAACCATAGTATTATGTACCTCTTCTCCTCCCAAAAAAAGCACTCAAAAAGAAAATAACCAAGACATGGCTCTTAAAATGTAACCTTTAGGTCAGCAGCACAGGCACTTCCTGTGAACTTTTCCAAGTTTAGATTCTCAGTCCCCATGCTAGACCAAATGAATTATCAATTTTTCATGTGGGACCCAGAAATCTATGCCTCAACTGCCACCCATTGATCATGATGCATGATAAGATTTGAGAACCATTGGTCAAAAGCAACAAAAGTTGCCAGGAAGTCAAAGAAAATGAGTTTAAGAAAGATTCCATTTACGTGATTATTGACAATATTGGACTGTAGCATCCAGGAGACCATTTTTAGTAGTAGAACACGCAAGACAGGCACACTGGATGTGTTCCAGAATGTGGGTGGTGAAGAGGTGGAGACTGAGACTAGACTACTTTTCTAGGAGGCTAGTCGTGATGGGAAAAGACAAAGTACAGTAATTTTAAACTTTTTCATTGTCAAGAGGAATTTGTATTTGCTTTAGGTTACAGGAGACAATCAATTTCATGGCCAGGGGAAAGAAGTCGATGGAGAGAGAGAAAGTGACAATACAAAATCTCAAAGAGGTAATTGATGGAGGAGAACTGTGTATTGGTCAATGGGCCACTCTGCTCTATGCTTGCTTACCTGGCTAAGAAATGCAAATTTACAATGAAGAATGAGGCACTAATTTAGACTACTCTGGTGTACAACTTATCAATTTGGTATAAATATTAAATCTTTTAAGAGTATAGAGCTTTTTTCTGCTCAATATGGTCCATAACTTGATCTACTTCAATGATTCTCAATGATGATTATTTTTATTTGCAGGTTGCACATACTAATATCAAAAGATAATTTCTACCTTTTATAATTAGAGGAGGAATCCTCCTGACATCTATCAGGCACAAGTCAGGCATGCTGTTAAACAAGGTACAATTCATAGCCCTTTACAATGGAAAAGGATTTGACATAAAATATCAATAGTGCTTAGGTTGAGAATGAGTGGTTCACTGAAAATAACTATTTCAAAACTCCCTTGTACTATGAATTTTAGGCAACAATGACTGATCTCTCCAAGTTGGGAATTTGCATCTTGTTTCTTTCTTTCTTTCTTTCTTTCTTTCTTTCTTTCTTTCTTTCTTTCTTTCTTTCTTTCTTTCTTTTCTTCTTTCTTTCTTTCTTTCTTTCTTTCTTTCTTTCTTTCTTTCTTTCTTTCTTTCTTTCTTTCTTTCTTTCTTTCTTTCTTTCTTGGTACCAGGGACCAAACTCCCAACCTTGTGTATGCCATGCAAGTGCTTGTGCCTAGGTAAATCCCTGACCTTGGGAATTTACATTTTAACTCTAACTTTTACATAACCTCTTTTGTCATCTCCCTTCTAAGCCAAAGAGGAGCTCACCTACTATATCTATCTTTCACATTTCAACTCAAAAAAGTTACTTTTAACTCTGTCATTGCAGATTTTGCTTTAAATTTGGTCCATACACTAACATGTATGCATACTACATGCAATTGCTTATATTTTATTCACTTCCTGCCACTAAGATATCTTTTTTCAGAAAGCAAACTTTACATATTCCAAAGACTAGCCTTATTTTTTTCCAAGGTGTTAAACTTTACATTTATTAAATCCTACAAACGCATACAGACAATACTTTTGAAAGAGCCAATTTCTCTTTTCTATGTACATGTAGTTGCTGAATAAGTGAACAAAGATGCCAGTTCTTTACATTATTACTGTGCTGGTTTATTCATTCAAAGTTTCAAGAAACAAGACATATAACAGAGAACTCTGCCAACAACTGCAGCAGGAAGCAACTGACAAGGGTCTATTTGCTTGAAAGATCTATTGTCCAAAATGCTGCTGCCAGTCAGATTTCATGGCTGACGCACAACTGAATGGAAAATGAATTCCTCTTTCTCTCTCCCACCGGTCCATACCTACATGCTCAAATAAAACCGCAAGCTGGCAAGGAAGATAAAATAATAAGCTAGAAGCAGGCATTTAGGAAAAAGAGAGGCCCAAGAAGGGCTAGCTTTGCAAAGGGTTACTTTTTAAATTTCTTCTCTTGGAACACTTAAGATTAATGGCTGTGCGTAGGAAGAAAGAATCTGTTGATATTTTAGTCACTTTATGTACTCAGCGTATTTTTTTAAAAATAAAATGATAAAATACCATAATTAAATGATTACTCACAAGTGGACTATATTAGGTTTTGTGGATATTGCTTAAAATGGACTAAAACTTCTTTAAGTTTCTGGGTTTGAAAGTTTTGAGTAAATAGCTTATTCATGCACACACTGGGTTCCTTTGCCATTGTGGAGAATGGGATGTTGAGAATACTGAGAATTTTGTAGGTATTTGTTACCTGCACAAAATAATTCTGATGGTTTCCATATTTTCTAAGGCTTTCCTTTTTTCAAGCCAAATATTCTTCTGAGTCTCCTCGACTACACAAGATACTGTATTATTATCCAAGTGAGAATACTTAATGATTAATAATAATTAATAAAACTTTGAGCAGGGCTGGCAAGGAAGATAAAATAATAAAATAAGAGCAGAAAGTTAGGGCTGTCAAGAATTTCAGTTTTCAAGAGTTAGATAATAGGTGAAATATAGTAACTGGTGAAATTTGATAGCAAACAGTGAGTATTTAAGATTTTAATTCCAGGTTTTATGAACATTTAAAAACAGGTAATGTAGTGGTTAAATTCTTGCCCATTTAACCAAATAATCTTCTTGCCCTGTCAAAGAGTTAAAGGTTCTCACCTTTTCATATTCTTACTCTCTTCACCATTCTCAGGTTCCTAGATAATACTTATAAATAATTTATGATTTACAGATAATGATAATAACTGTACAGAGAGTGTCTCAGTCATTTTTCACTTACATTAACATCTTACTAAACCATAAACCATGATCCAGATGAGGAAGCTGATCTTAATATGCAGACCATGCCAATTGTTATATATGAGTAGCAAATACCTTACTTATTCATTCATCTATCTACCTAACAATTTGTAACTTTCTAATATATGGGGTGCACCAATCTAAGGATTTGAAACATATCCAAATCATTGCTGCACATCATTTCAGAATGGTTCTAGGGCTGGGGGTTTAGCTCAGCAGTGTAAGTGTCTGCTTGGCACACACAAGGTCGTGAGTTCGATCCCCAGTGCCCCCCCCAAAAAAAATGGTTCTAGAAGGAACAGAGGACAATCTTACTTGCAAGCTGGTCCATATCTTAATTCCCCATGAGTGGTACCCTCAAATGCTTTTTTCAGTTCCATACATACATTCCTTACATTCTTTTGGACCTCCCAATATGTCTTTCATTTAAAATATATTTGTGTCATAAATTGACTCTTTTCATGATATTTATTGCTTTATTTTTCCAGAATTTCTTTTTTTATATTGTACAAGACTGGGTAAACTAAAATAATGTATATAATACTACGCAAGTAATTATGCACTACAAGTCCAATACTCTTTGAATGTACCTGTAAACATAATGACAAGTGAAAGAAAGAAATTTTCATTTTGCATATAGTCTTAGCCATGATGCCTGACTTTAAATAGCCTTTCATATCTCGTTATAGAAAACTATACCTCATGGAGAGTTGATCTAATGTGCTATTTTGTCAGAACTGGGAATGTGGGCCAATGCTTGTTTTCAAGGTCAAGTTAACATTTACAAGACAAACAATCCATTCAATCATTCTAATATCCTCTTTAAATGATTGAATATTAAGACTATTTGGGACAGTGGGTAAGATGGTCACCTGAAAAATAAAACAGAAAGAGAAGGAAATTCTTAATGAAATTAGATGGGCTACTCAGCCCATGGATTTTATTATAGTTAGAGGAGAGAGTTGCCAAATTCTCACAAGTCTAGTAAGCATCTATCTAACTATCCACTTCTTTTCCCTCGATGAGATTAAGGAGGGTTAACTAATATTGTGAACTGAGGTATTTTATAAACCTTTCTGGTTCTCCTGAGTACTTTTCCCTTGTTCTCACATTCTTTTGGAGAAAAGGATTCCCAGACCTTGGCTAATAAAATATAAATAAAGAGAAATACAATGGAAAGAGAGAATAGTATTGTGGTTTAAAAACTGGTGGTCAATTTAACACCACTGAACTGAATCAGCATGGCGCTGAGTGTAGATGGCCATCTGGAGATTGTCGCTAGCATAAAAAGGAGACGTGGAGAGGAAGAGTATTAGTGTTGTGGGTTCTCCTAAATGTTGTTTGGAGATGTTGGTTCTCCTGGAGGAGCTTGTCATGCTGGTTTCCCTGATATGAATTTGGCCACTATCATCAGAGGAGCTCGGGGCCTTGTCTCTGAGTGTGGTTGCAGTTCACTGTGGGGAGCTCTGGTCCTTACATTGAGCATAGCTTCCTGGTCCTGGTGGGGAAGATGTGTGCTGTTTAATCTCCAGGAGAAGCTTGTCATGATGGCTTCCTGATACGTACTCAGCTGTTCTCATCTTTGCAGGAGCTTGGGACTTCATTGCCACTGAGGATGGCTGTGCTATTTTT